>CATIWK010154369.1:0-11868 GCA_949634005.1 Mallotus japonicus | reverse complement strand
AATAATAATAATAATAATAATAGTACCAATAATAATAACAAGGGTGATAATAAAATAAAATAATAATCATAATAATAACAATAATAATAAGAAATATAATAGTAAAGACCATAACAATAAAATAATATTATTAATAAAGTCAATAACAATAATAATAATAATAATAATAATTGGAAATATCAGTAATAATAATAATAAAAATAATAATATTAATAATAAAAAATTCGGGTTATTACAGATTGTGTGCTTGCATGTGTATGTAAACTAACATTTGTTTTGCAGGAATTATTAGAATAAGATTTTTTTCTTTTAGTTTCTATTTTGATGTAATTAATAGAATAGAAAATTTTGAAGCGTTGTAATTCTTAATCCTTATCTCCATTTTATTATTTTTTTTCTTTTGGATGTATTTATTAGAATAGGTAATTTCAAGAGTTATAATACTTAATCCTTTTCTCCTGTTTTTTTTCCTTTTATTTTGTTTATCTTGATTTATTGTCTCTTGCATGCTTTGTGTGTTATTTGTTTAATTACCTTTTTGCCTTACTTGAGATGCATGCTATTCACTTGTTTTTATTTATTATGTTTGTCATGTTTGCCATGATTGTTTATTAGTTGCTTGTTTTTTATGTATTCACAATATTCGCTCCAATTCAATTATTTTGCATGCCAACTATCAATCAATGCAATATCTTATTAAAATGACTAATGATCAAACGTGGTGAATGCATCATTAAAACTGAAACTGGGGTAATGAGATAAGTAATTTAGGATATGTATATTAAGAAACCGTCAAGTAGATACTACTTCTCGAATTCACAATCTCTGACAAGGGAAATGAGCTTCACTTTTCTACTTCCCATTTCTCAACTGTAGTCGGGTGGTGACTCCAAATTCATAAGGCTCCTCAGGGCTATCCCTCCCATATTAATAACAATCAAAATTAAATACCCTATTGTTTGTCCCGTGCATGTCTCGATAAACTGACTCTACCACCCACATCCATAGGTATATCAAGCATATATTTTTCTCTACTGAGCAAATCGAGGTTTTGAATTCTAACACTAATACTTTTTTTTTTTGGTAATATGCATGCATCAACAATGAACCATGTTTTGTTTACTTCTGTTGACAATTATAGTTAGACATTGCAAGTAACATTACATGGTTTAACATTCCTCTTTATGTTTTAATTAATTTTCTGATTTGATTCTGTTTGATATTGATTTGACATGAGGACTTTATGTGGAATGATAAAATTGTGTGTATTAGTTGTGTTTATGTGCCTTTGACCACAAGAAAAATTAAGGAAGCCATTGGTAGGCGGATTAGCAATAAATAGTATATATGATTTTCACATTTCTTATGGATGAAATTTTTTATGTATACTACGGTCAATTTGTTGTCTTGCAGTGAGTTAAATGTGTTATATGAAGAACATACATGGATTTTTATTCCAAAAATTATTGAAGAACTATTTTCTGTATATGGAAATAATGTTTGTTTTCTTTTCAATTATTAAGTGAAATAGAAAAAAGAAAAGAAAAGAAAAGAAATCTCTTGAGATGACTATTATTGTAGCCAGTTTCAAAATTATTGGTGAAATTTATATTACGGCAGCTTGTCTACTTGCATTAATTAGCAAATCACATATGTTGATATGTTCACTTATTGCAATTTTATATTGACTTCATAAACCCTTAATTAAGGTTTTTTATTATATTTGTAGAAATAAACTTCTAATTATTTGAAGGTTATTTTTTTATTATGTAATTGCTGCTGAAAATTACTTTGCTAATGAAGATTATGGGGATGCTTTTTTCAGTATCATCATGACACTATATTATTAACTTTTTGTAGGTGTTAAATTTCATTAAATTATTTATTACTGTAGATTAGAAAAAATTGTAGCTTGTTATTTTTTTATTATGTAATTACTGCTGAAAATTACTTTGTTAATGAAGATTATGGGGATGCTTTTTTTAGTATCATCATGACACGATATTATTAACTTTTTGCAGGTGTTAAATTTCATTAAATTATTTATTATTGTAGATTAAAAAAAATTGTAGCTTGAATAAATGGTTATTGTTTTAACAGTTAGGTTATTTTTTTTTTAGATATGATCTCTCTTACTTGAAATAAAAGTCAATAGTATCTCTACCATGACCACTATAACCACTTAGTAGACAAATGTATAGCAAATACTAAAAGAAAACATTTATATTTTTGTTCAATAAAGTATAGTTTGTGTAACTTCCTTTACTTGAGTTATTTCTCAATTATGTTCGCATATTGTGTAGGATTGATTTGTACATTACATGTTGCTCTTTCATTAATTTTCTCATAAACTTAAACAACTAAATCATCAAGTAAAAAATATATATCAGTACATGTCTATAAATATATGGTATTTCATTAAGCTAAATAAGAACAAACACTTATATTTTTAAAACTAACTACTATGTATTCTAATTAATTAAAAATGTTTTTTATTTTATAGTGATTTAAAACAAGTTAATTTATTATTAAACTAAAAATATAAAATTACATCCAATTGTGCAACACACGGGCACTTTGCTAGTTTAAACAATAACAAATAACAAGCTTGGCACATAAACGACATGTATGTTTTATTTTAGTTCATGTTGAAATTTTTTGGATATTAATTATATGTATCTTATACATTTACCTTTTTCATATTCTTACCCCTCTTTGAAAATAAAATCTTGGTCTATATGTTTGTAGTCAATTATATGATATAATTTCATTAAAAGAATTTATGCAAAATTTTTAATTTAATTTATAGATCAAGTTTCTTATGGTTGTCAAGAAAGGATGATAATGGAGAATTTAGATTGAAATTTTTAACATATTCTTATTTCGATAATCATACTAGAAGCTTAATTCCCTTACATGAGTGTGCAAGAAATTAACAAGCTGCAATTTGAATTAATCCCTCATATAGTTTACATTCATGGAGGCTTTATATACTGTTAATGATAGACAAAAAAAAATTGCTTTTTTTAGTTCATGTATTCTACGACTATATCTTTATTACTTTCTAGTTAATAATATATTCCAACTGTTTTCTCTATTTTATACTGTAGGAATGGAAGATTTTATACTTGATATTGGTAGTGATGATGCTATATATTTGGAAAGATGTGGAGGCATTACTGATAATGACAAGAATGATGGAAAAAAAGCTAGAATAAATTTTAACAAGTGATTCACTACTAGGTCAAGTTGTCAATAGTGAGGGGGATGCTCATAAACTATATTGTGACTATAGGTTTCGTATAGGATTCAACATCAGATAGGGGAAATAAACGTATTATTTTGGGACAAAAAATATTCATACAAAATATTATTGCTACTTAAAGAATGGATATAAGAATGATGAGCCACCAAATGAGGCAACTTTTAGTCGTTTAGATAGTAGAACATGATGTAAAGCTATGATTTGTCTAACAATTGATGATAAATGGCAATGGAGGGTAGTTCATTTTATTAATGAATATAATCATTCATTACCAGCAAATGAAGAAAAACACTCACTAAGAAGTGTACAAATAATTTCAACTTCAAAATATGATGTTCTTAAGTCAATGACAAATGTAGGAATTAGAACAATTGATGCATTTTCATATATGGTAGAAGAAAGACGTGGTGTTGAAAATTTATGGTTTTACAAAGAAAGATTGTTACAATTTTAATATAAGAAGATTAAAGATAATAGAGGTGGGAGACTCTCAAAGTTTGGTTAGTCTTTTTAAGACCAAAGCTCATCAAGGAGGAGGTATGTATTATTGGGATGTATAACTTGATAAAGAAGGGAAGATGAACCCTTTTTTTTTTTTTTTTGTAGAGATAGTAGGTTAAGAATTGATTATGAATATTTTAGAGATGTGGTTATTTTTTTATATGTAACAAATAGATAGAATTTAGTATGTGCACCATTTGTGGGAGTAAATCACCATTGCAAAATATCATGTTTGGATGTATACTTCTTTTAAATGAAACCACTACTTTCTTTCAATGACTTTTTGAAATATTTTTGGAATTAATGGAAGGTCAACAATGTAAAATCATAATCATATATCAAGATCAAGTGATTGCTAATGCGATTGAAAATATTTTTCCCAACACATGCCATAGCTTATGCTTATGACATTTCTATAAGAATGCTCCTTCACATTTTAGTGGTTTGAATTCTAACCTAAAGTTTCATAATTTGTTTTACAAATGCATGGAAAAATGTGAGTCCAAAGTGAAATTTGAAGGCTTGGGCTAGAATAATTTTAACTACACATAAGATTCTATAAAAGTGGGTATAACTCTTAACAAGGATGTACATGATGATAGGATTAAAGCTTCTTAAAGGAGTGAAAGCTCTAATAATGTGTTGAATAAGACTATTTCTCTCATAATATTTATTCTAGAATTTGAAAAACTTATTAAAAGACGGCAAAAGAAAGAAGCAGAAGAAGACTATATTTATTATAAAGAAGCTCGTACTCTTATTGTTAAGCATAATAGTATTTTGAAGCATGTTTCTCAAGTATATACATACAAGATATATCAGATATATGAAAAGGAGTATTTAGATGGATGTGGTGCCTCCAACTTTAAAAAAATTCCATGTGGTGGTATCTTATACAAATTTAAAGTAATGATGCAAAGTCAAGGAAGGTGATAAAAGGTGTAATAAGTTTAACTTGACACTTTAAAAATGGAGGAAGGCAATAAGCTTACTCCTCTTCAACTCCAAGAAGAGTTACAAAGGATCAACCTAAGAAAAGTCCACCAATTTCTTATATTCAAGCTCAAATTAGATAAAACAAATTAATGCATTCTCCTAAAGAACTCTCATTCCCTTAAGGTATATATCAAAGGTTGCCTTTAAATAGCTTTGTTGTTATGATGAAGCCAAGACTTTGCTAGAAAAGGTATGACTCTTCGACATTGCTTTTGACATCTAATTTACCTATCCTCAACTAGTTATTGAATTCCTTTCTTTTTATTATCTTAGAGTCCACCTCATTGATGAATAAAACCCTTTTAATAGTATACGGTTTAGGTTGGTTGGTAGGGATAGATTTTTAATTGCCTAAGATTTTGATTCCGTCTTTAGGTTTAAATAAGGAGGTCTCACTTAAACTAATACATTTTTGTCTCCTCATAATTTTTGGGATAGCCATCATAAACCACCTTCCATTAGATTTCATGCGGGCAACACTAAGTTATCCTCCTTTTAATCTAAAACTCTTTAGTATATCCAAAGATTTCTTGCATACTTCATTACTGCTAGAGAAAAAAGTCATGAATCTCTCTCTTTTGAAGATCTTTTAATAATTCATTGAATGGTTAATAATTCACAAATTGAGTTGGGGAGGGTCTTTTCAAGGAAACTTTGGCTTCTTAATGATAATGCTTTGGGGAATCTATACATTGGATAGATTTCCCAACATTTCAATTCTATTGAATTGCAAAATACTTTAGAAAATCTAGAGCCCCTTCCTTCTAACCTCCTTAATTCCACATTCATTTTAAAAAACTCCAAATAATTTAAAAGGGCATACTAACATGTGGCTTTGGAATGATGAAGAAGTTACTCAAGAAAAGGATGAAGAACTTGAGTAATATTTTGAAGATATTCATCAATTCATTTTAAAAAACTCCAAGTAATTTAAAAGGGCATACTAACATATGGCTTTAGAATGATGAAGAAGTTACGCAAGAAAGGGATGAAGAACTTGAGCAATATTTTGAAGATATTGATCAATTCAATAATCAAAGAGTTGAAGAAATAAAAGGACAAGCCCAAGCACCTTAAATGCCTCAATGAAAAAGAACTAAAAGTGAATGATCATTTAGAAGTGCTCAAGCTTATGAAAATGAGCCTTAATTGGTTGGTGAATTATTCAATTGAATGTCCTTGATGAAAACCAACTTCAATGCTCACTTTGGTCAAGTTAATGGTCATATTGCTCACTTGTAATATAACGTACACTATCTTTATAAGAGGCAAGGATACCATTACCAGTGGACACCTTTTGCACATCCATCACCTTAAGAAGAAGGAGGAAATGAAGGTCAAGGCATGGTGATGATGCAAATAATCAAGCTTGGCTCCTTTAGGTCTTAATCTCTTAAGCCCTCTCATGCATTCTACTAATGTTTTTTTATCATGTCTTTTATCTTGTATCTTATGGATTATATTTCTATATGTTCATGTTTATCATGTTTATATTGTTTTTTTTTGCTTCCATGTCTATGTCTTATATCTTGAAAGGCACTTTTGATGGCTTTATTATTAATGCAATACTATGAACTTATGCCTTTCATTCCAATTATCCTTTTTATCCTTTGACAAAAGAGGGAGTGGTATAGGATTTTGAATAAAATTATGATATATGTCTTAAATGAGAATCTTAAATGAATGTTATCAAGCTATACTATTACTTATGAATTACATGAATGCCTTATATGACAAAAATTTTAAGTATGATTTTATGATTTAGCTCTTAACTTATAATCAAGCATATATTAAGGGAAAATTAATCAAAACCCTTAATGTATGATTGAGAAGGAGAAATTTATAGCAAATGCACACTTGCACTTGAAGCTTTATTGTCTATCATTCAAAATTATTTGTTAAAGTTAAAAAGGGAGAGAAACACACTCAAATGCACAAGTTAGTAGACTAAAATTGATTATTAAAGTCAATATTAAGGTTGATCATGTAAAATGTCAACATTATTCCTATATAAAAAGAAAAAAAAGTGTTATATAAGAGAGAAAAAAAAAATATACCATAGCTTGGTTTTTACATATTTAGATTTCAAAATTTTAAATCTACATTTGAAAAACATTAGAGGGGGGCGAATAAGGACTTTTGATTGATTGAGAAAAAGATTGAAAATTAAAAGAAAACTAAAGGGGGTTAAGGTGAAGAGAAGATTAAGATAATGCACAATGAGTTATAGTGGTTCGAATTCTCAACAATCTTACTCCACTGCGTAACTTACTCCTAAGTTAGGATTTTGAAGCCCAATCTTATTCATAAAGATTGTTGCAAGTGTTTTTGAGGCTCAACACTAAAACTTTACAATAAGTATTTTTTTAAGGTTCAATACTAATCTTTACAATAAGTGTTTTTAAAACTCAACACTAACCTTTATAATTACCAAGGGTTTTGAACAAATGCTCACTCTCAAACCTATCAACCTAAGTGTTTTCAAGATTCATACTTCAACTTAAGTTGATACAGATCCTCAGTATCCCTTTTTCTTAACCCAAAGAAATTGTAGAAGAAGAATTGTCTATCAACTAAACACTCTCTAACTCTCACAAGAGTTGTATATAACAACTCAACAAGAGTTTGCTTACAGAGTTTAATATTTACAAAGAGAATTTGAGAAATGAAAAATACAAAACTTTTAAGAGCACAATCAATTATTTCAACCACTCATCTAACCTCTTAAATATTTAATTCAAGAGGTGTTTTTATTGTTAGAGTGAAAACTAGTTGATAGAGACAATATTTTCAAACTCAACTCTTCTCCTTCTTAATTTAATGAAATTTCAACTTTTTCTCATCTCAGACTCATAGTTGAGAGGAGAATGCTCACGATCAAGACCTTTGAAAAAGTAGCCGTTAGAAAGGATGCCTAGAAGTTTGTGATTCTCTTGACAATCATGGAGAGGATCATAAGGAGTTCTATCCAAAAACTTCGCTTGATTCCTACTTGATCACGACCATGACTGGCTTACTCACTGTCGTGAGTAGGATTATAAGGAGTATTTTCTCTCCTTCAACTTTTTGTTTTCACTTCCATACATCGCCCATTGAATATCATTTTAATCCTAACTTAAATATACACTCAAATACACACGTTAATAGTCTGAAATTGATTGTTAAAGTCAAAATCAAGATTAATTAGAATGATCATGCAAATAGTCAACAATATTTTAACAAGATTAAAATACCTTTTGGTTATATTTTTATTTCGTAAAATACTCTAAATAGAATGCAACATTAGCTTAAAAGAATTTTTTGGCCAAATAACATATTATTTAAAATTTTAAATTTATACCAAATATAATATAAAATAAATGTAAAATTTATTTAAAATGAATTTCATAAAATATTCGTTCAAGCTTTACAATAAGAAAAATACATTAAATCTAGATTTACTGAATTTATGTAATTTTATTTTTGTTCACATATTGAGTAATTTTCAAAAATTGTTCAGTAAACTATTTAACTCATTAATCAATTAAATACTTAATATTTTTAAAAAATTATAAAATAACACCTTTTACATCATTTAAAATATTAAATATTATACATAAAATGTAAAATATTATAATTTTTTCTATTTTTATCTGGTTACGAATTATCTTTCACACTAAAAATTTGTTTGCTATATTTATAATGTTTTAAGCAACTTTTGAAATTTATTTTAACCAAAAGTATACATTATTGCAAACTATTTTGGTATAATTATGTATCATTGAAAATTTTGATTATAATTAATTAAAAGACATAATGATGTATTAATATAAATTATAATTTTTTATTTATTTTGTAAGATAGATTTAGTTAATAACTTTTTATTAAAAACTCAATTGGTACTAAAATTTATAAAACTATTAAATAAAAATATTTAAGAATTTAATTGGATAAAAATTAAAATTAAGGAATTTATTAGAGACTCAGAAACTGTAAAAATTATTAATGCATATATATATATATATATATATATATGAGAGAGAGAGAGAGAGAGAGATTGTAGAAGGACTTAAATTTAATCCAATGCCAATGAGAATTTCTTGATAACATTGTAGAAGGACTTTAACAAGCGATGAGCGTAACGTAACAACATCACATTGATAACATCGAGATAATAAAGTTAAAATGGAAAATCACTTTTGACTCTGAATTTTGGTTGGATAGGATGGAGTAGACAAAACAGCCTTTTACAAAGAAAGTATGCTTCCACTTTCTATGGATAACATATCTTTTGACTCAATATATATATATATATATAATTTATTTATATTTATTATTATTGAGTAAAAATTACATAATCAATCATTTATTAACAACTATTAAATTAATTATAATTTAATTAAAAATATTTTGACTTATTATAATTAATTATAATTTAGTTGAAAGTATTTTTCTTTCTATACTTAAACTAACTTCAGTTTATCTAATATAAATAAAATTAGACAATATAATATTAGAAGTTTTCTTAAATTAAATTAATACGTAAATAGTTTAAAATTAACTAATAGTTTGATAAAATAATTAATTAAAAATATCTTTTTTGTTAAAAAATGTTAAAAGAACATTTTATAATTGTTCAAATAAAATTTTATTAAAATTTTAATAAATTATTATATTATAACTAAATTCATAACATTAAATTGTTAATACTTTTATTATCTTTAAAATTTTATTGAATTAAATTTTAGTAAGAAATGAATTAAAATTAAATCAACTAAAATATTTTATTTTTTAACAGTTAACTACAATCATAATTTAGAAAATATAGCATATAATTTTTTGAGAGTAATATTTCTATTATATGGAAAAATAGTTAAATTAAATTGATTATTTTCTAAATAATTAATTTTAAAATATTTTGATTATAATTTCATAATAAAATAATTGATTAAAGTTTTTATTAATATATAATTATTAACTAAAATAAAAATATTACATTCAATTATTTTTGAAGCCGAAAACAATATTAATATTCAAAACTATAAAAAAATGATGTATAATTTTCCAAGCAAAAAGTTTATTAAAATTATAATAAGTTAGAAATCTGTTAAGATTTTCATATAGATAAAATAGTATTTTCATTATTTTTAAAAATTATATTGAAATGTTAATAAAAAATCATTAATAAATTTGATTATAAATGTTTTAAAAAAATATTACATAAAATTAGTTTTAGACTAGAGAAAAATTTTAATATTGTAAAATATTGAAGGAGTACTGTTTAATTTTATAAATACAAAATTATTAGAATTATAATAAAATATAACTATATCACGTTCGTAACAATGAATTTCTACATAGATAAATAATACATTTATTATATCTAAAAGCTTTTATTAAATTAAATTTTAATGAGAAAATAATTAAAAGGAAAATAATTTATTTTTTATTATTAAATAATTATTTATAATCATCATTCACAAATAGTGCATAAATTGTTTTTATAGTTGTATTTATTTATATAGATAAAAAAAATATTTTAATTCTTAGATGATTTATTAAAGTTTAATGAGAAAGAATTTAATATTAAATTAATGAAATTTTTATTTTCTAATTAGTAACAATATAATATATTTCATCAAATTAATTTTAAAGTGGAGAAAATATTAGCATTTAATTAATAAATTTATCTTATGATTAATTGTTTCCATAATTCTTTTGGAAATATTGTAAAGAATTATGATTAATAATGACTATAATTTTATAAAAAATATTATATAAATTATTATCTAAAAACAGAAAAATATTAATATTAAAAATACTGAAAAGCTGTTGTATAATTATTCAAATAAAAATTGTAATTTTGTTAACATTTTAATATAGATTTCCATATAGATAAAATAATATTTTTATTATTTTAAAAATTATTAAGTTAAACTTTAATAAGTAAATAATTTCAATTAAACTAATTAGAATATTTTATTTTTCATATATTAGATTACAATTATATTTTAAAAATTAGAGCATAAAATTTATTTAAGAGTATTATTTTTATTATATAAAAAAGTAGTACATTTATCTTTTAGGTATTTTTATTATAATTATCTGCTAAAACTAAAAATATTACATGAAATTAGCTTTAACATAAATAAAAGTATTAATATTAAAAATTATTGGAGAAATGGTGTTTCATTATTTAAATAGAAAATTTACTAAAATCACATTAAATTATAAGAATAATGAGGTTGTAATATATAAAAAACATAAAAATTTTATTGTACATAAGATTTATTATCAAGAAAATAACTAATAAAATTTATTATTTTAAAATTAATTGTAGTCATAAAATATTTTTATAAGATAATTTTTTAAAATAAAGAAAATAGTTATGAAAAATTGAAAGAATTATGTATAACTATTTAAAATAAAAGTTTACTAAACTATAACAAACTATAATTCTACTAATTTTTATTATTAAATTATTATATTAACAAATAATATTTTTTATTATATTTAAAAATATATTTAATATTTTATACACTATTACCAATTTAAAAAATTTTTAATTCATGTAGTAAAACATACTTTCTCCGTTCCTTTATATCTGACCTTAAACATGTGAAATTCCATTTAATTATCACTTTTATACGATCAATAAAATTTAAATTCTTTTTTTTTTCAATTTTGCTCTTATACTTATCAGTCCAAAGTTATTCATGTCAATTTTTAGTCTTTCAAAAATCAAGAGTATTTTAATTTCTCAACTAATTTTTCTGCTAAATTTAAGATAAATTAATTATTTTTAATTCAAGTGAAACTCCTGAAATGTCAGATATAAAGGAACAGAGAGTAGTTATTTACTAGTATAGACAAACCTAATCAGTGAGCTTAGAGAGGAGAGGTTTTCTTTTTTTTTTTTTTAACAATATTAGAGAGGGGAGTTAATATGCATAAAAAAAAAATTCAAAATATTCTATATATATATATATATATATATATATAAACTCAAAAACTTCTAAAAAAAAGAAAAACGATATAATGAATTCAATTCAATGTCAGAAAATAAGAGAGGGACCCAAAATAATATTTTCCTTCAAATTCTCACTCGCACATGACATGATTCTCAC
>CATIWK010154352.1:0-17214 GCA_949634005.1 Mallotus japonicus | reverse complement strand
AGACTGTATTTCGTATTTTTGGATTTGAACGATTAATCTTGATAAGAATTAAGTTCCTACACACTTGAATGAAATCATTAGAAACTTAAATTGATTGTCAAAGATCAAAATTAGGAGTTTGATCATGCAAATGGCCAACAAAAGGGGTCCTACAACACTCACACTTTAATGTGCCCCACCCCCTCTTCTTGGTTTGTTTAAGGGAAGAACAAGGGGTGGATGAAGTGAAAACGTTTACTAGGTCTGAAGCTATAAAGAAAAGAAGCGCAAGACGAAGCAGGAGGTGAAGAGGAGCTGAAATTTGAGGGTAGACATGGTGATGATGATTGGGGGCTGCCTTAAGGTGAGAAGAGTGCGCATTTTTGAAATGGGTGCAGGAGATAAGAGGAGAGTTACAAGCTGTAGCTCACTTGTGTTAATGCTGATGATGCTCCGCCCCCTCTTCTTCTTCTTCTTCTTCTCCGTTGAAACAAAGTCCAAAGCAAATCATCCAAAATATGAGGCGATCAACATTTTTTTTTTGCTCTCACAAGGAGCAGCATAAAGCTTAATCATTTATCATTATTATTCTATTGCTGAGGCCTGAGGCCCTCTCTATTTCTTTTTTTTTTCCTTGCTTTTCTTTCTTGTTTCGATCCGATCTAAACAGCACAAGAACAAAGTTGTTTCACTTTCTCTTCTGTGAACTTCTGTTGTTTTTGGCTTATGCGTTGTTTCTTTTTTCTTTTCTTTTTAAAAATTTTTATTTCTGATTCACAGCTGGTACTCATGCATGATTGCTTCTTTTTCTTTTGCGTTGCTTCTTCTCTTCTTTAATCAGGTAATTTGCTTCTTTCTTTTACTGGGAATTTTCTTATTTGCTTGCTTTTTTTTTTTTAGTTTATTGATTGAGCTAAAGAAAGAAGCTTGAACTTTGGTTCTTGATTATTGTTGTTTTCAAGAACTTGGTTAATTTAGATTCCAAGTCATTTTCTTGATTTTTAAATCATTTGAGCAATTGGGTTATGGAGAAAGTTGTTTGTTTCTGAATGGTAAAAGCAATGTATAGTTTTTGGACTTTTACGGGATTTTTTAGAAATAATAATTTTTCAATGCTTGAAAGGTTAGATTTTGACATTCATTTGATTCTATATGAAGTAACAGTTTATATCTTCATTTTCTTAGCTATATCATATGACACTGTATATCTTGTTATCTCCGTTATGTTTGGAGTTTGTCTTGATTAGCACTTCATGAGCTGGTCTGGTATATGCTATGTGCTGATTCTCCTAATTTTATTGTTTTCCTTGTTTCAATTATAATTGCCAGAGTCATTTGTGTCTTTATATTTAATTGCCTAGATATTATAACAGTTCCTTGATTTTAGATAAATGGACAATTTAATTTCATGGTTCTGTCGTTAATGATGGCTTGGTTGTCATTTATAGCTATATCTCTAAAGATTACTTTGCTTGATTGGATTTTGGTGTTGTAGAGTTTGTGTGAAGTTGCTTCATGGAGTCATTTGGCAATGGCTTTAGTCCTTCGTCGAAGAGTCAGAATTCAGCACCTACATTAGGGAATAATCCTTCATGCGAGTCTGTGGTTCCTCGCCCTTCTCGTCCTCCATCTGCAAAACAATCTAGATATGAAGCAACTTCATCTGCATGCTATGCTGGTGTTCGTAATGCCGGGATGAAGCATATAAATGGCTCTGTTGCTAATCAGGAGCATCCTTATAGAACTGTTAATGATCCTTTGCAATCTGAAGAATTGCCCAATATGGCCAAACACTTTTATAGTCTGCATAAGGATAAATCCCAGTTTGCAGGCTCAAGCGAAGTTCTTGATCAATCAGCAGAAAGTTCTCCTGAGGAGAAGGTTTTGATGGTAGAAAGCAAATCTTTAGTCAAGCGTCCTATTGATGATCCTGAGAGTTCTAGTTCAAGCGGCTCGCTTGAATCTGAAAGTGTTATCTCAGGTTCATGTGAAGGAGCTGTTGGGGTGCTTAAGAACCACTTAACATCTCAATCAGCCTTGAGCTTTTGTTCCAGTCCTCCAACTAGTGTCTGCACTGCTACTGTTTACGCAGAAGCAAAACAAAGTTTTACCAACACTGAAGTTAGTGAGGAAGCAAGCTTTGTTGATAAACCTAGCGAAAGTGGTGACATAAGTATTTCCTACGACATTGAGAGTAGGAAGACAAGTATCTATAGAGGCAGCACAGATAGTGATGTTAGTGATGAAAGCAGCTCAAGTAGTTTAACCAGTGCCTTGTACAGGCCTCACAAAGCAAATGATATAAGATGGGAAGCAATTCAAGCCGTAAGATCTCGTGAGGGAGCATTGGGGTTGAATCACTTTAAATTGTTGAGGAGACTGGGATGTGGAGACATAGGCAGTGTGTATCTATCAGAATTGACTGGCACAAGAACTCATTTTGCGATGAAAGTCATGGATAAAGCAGCTCTCGCAGCTCGGAAGAAGCTTCCAAGGGCTCAAACTGAACGGGAGATTCTACAATCTCTGGATCATCCATTTCTACCAACTTTGTATTCACATTTTGAGACAGAAAAGTTCTCTTGCTTGGTGATGGAGTTCTGCCCTGGAGGAGACCTGCATGCACTCAGGCAAAGACAACCTGGAAAGTACTTTCCTGAGCATGCTGCTCGGTTAGAAAATCTTTCCTCCTTTTTCTTCCTTTTTGTTTTGTGAATATTAAAGTTTATTTAGTTACTTAACAAGTCCTGTTGATTGTGTGCCCTCTAAGTACGTGCAGTAAAAGCTTGATGTCTTTAATCATGTCATCTCTTCTTTGAGTTGATGGACTTTTCTGTGGACCATTTTTCCCCTATTTTCTTTGGAAAATATTTTTTGAGAAGCAGGATGAACACTGCTGCTAAGGCATCCGTGCTTACAATTTCTAATTTTAAATACCATTTGTCCAATAGGTTACGTCAAACTCTGAAATATTTCACCCCTGTTAAATATTTCCTCCCTAACCACGGAATTTCGTGGCATTTGTTCTAAATTATATATATAGTTTTTAACTGTTTGCATGTGTCTACTTCAATTCTTGACACCCAGCTCGTTACAATATATATATATATATATATATATATATATATCCACTACCTTCATTGAGATAATTATTATTTTCTTGCATATTGCAATAGTTCCAAAAAATCTTAACAGAAGTATATCTCCATTTATATTTGTGTGTTCAGAGATTTTCCGATCGAGTATTGTTTTGGTCATTTAAACTGATGAAAGAAAAGTTTGATTATTTACATGCAATTGCCACCTGAAAAAAAGTTATTAATTATTATTATTTTATTAGTTTGAAATGCTGTTCAAAAAAAAAAAAAAAAAAAGGAAAGGTACATGTTTCATCTCAACTAAGCACTCAGAAGATGAAACAGATAGAATAAAGAGTTAAAATCATGCAAATGAGAAGTGATTTGAGAAACTGTGAGGATTAATTTTTGCTAATTAAATGATAATTTTAATATTATGACGCAGTCTTATAGATGCAATTCTCACAATTTTAGTCCATTGATTTTTGTTGGAATATTTCAGGTTTTATGTTGCAGAAGTTCTTCTTGCTTTGGAGTACTTGCACATGCTAGGGATCATTTACAGAGACCTTAAACCAGAGAATGTTTTAGTGAGGGACGATGGGCACATAATGCTCTCAGATTTTGACCTCTCTCTAAGATGTGCTGTGTGTCCAACTCTTGTGAAATCATCACACTCAACCTTAGAGTCAAAGAATTCAGCATATTGTGTGCAACCTGCTTGCATTGAGCCAACTTGTGTAATGCAGCCTGATTGCATCCAACCAGCTTGTTTTGGACCACGCTTCTTGTCAAGGTCTAAAAGAGACAAAAAGGACAAAAAGCCTAAGCCAAAGAGTGAGATGAATCACCAAGTAACCCCTCTTCCCGAGCTTATCGCTGAACCTACAAATGCTCGATCGATGTCCTTTGTGGGAACTCATGAGTACTTGGCACCTGAAATTATTAAAGGTGAAGGCCATGGAAGTGCTGTGGATTGGTGGACATTTGGAATCTTTCTTTACGAACTTCTGTTTGGTAAAACTCCCTTCAAGGGGGCAGGAAATCGAGCTACGCTGTTTAATGTGATTGGGCAGCCGTTAAGATTTCCAGATTCGCCTCCAGTGAGTTTTGCTGCTAGGGACTTGATCAGAGGTTTACTGGTGAAAGAACCACAGCATCGTCTCGCCTATAGGCGTGGAGCTACAGAAATAAAACAACATCCATTCTTTCAGAGTGTGAATTGGGCGCTCATTCGTTGCACAAATCCCCCAGATGTGCCAAAACAAGCTGTGATGGATTTGCTTATGAGAGCTGATGTGCCGAAAGCACCCCCAGCAGCTGGGAATGTGCCAGGTGTAGATGTGAAGCCTTCAGGTAATTATCTAGAGATTGATTTCTTTTGATTTCTGTGTTTGGTTTCCTAATTCAAACCAGATTCAATGGTTCCTCGTCCATTGTAAAGGGATACAAATCCATTCATCCCCGGATAGCCACATGCAACATCTTCTAAACACGCATGATAAACAACACTGAGGAAATTCAAATGCAATTTAACCGAGGAATGAAGTTGCTTCCCTTTCATTTCTGTCGAAACTATTGCTTCCGCATATTTCCGGTCAATGTACAGTTTATCAACATTTATGAGCATGAATTCTTCATTTTCATTACAATCTTAAACTATATAATTTTTATTTAGGTTAACTGTTAGAGAATCATTATTTTTAGGACAATATTGTCGAAAAACTAATCATCATTCTTGTGTATTTCGGGTCTGGATAAAAAGGTTTCTTTTATGTAGGCCAGTATTGTTCTTCTGGTAGTTGGCATTTGAAAATGAACTGTATATGCTCTGAATGAGCTGCAATTTCTGTGTATCCATTAGGGGTATCTGAAACTCCATGCTCTGAATGTAAAACTGAAAGCTCCTCGATGATGCAAAACATAGAGAATGTAGTAAATGGCTGAAGGATGCATTGAGCTCAGTAAGAGAAAAATTATTTAGAAAATAAAGGCTAATAATTATTTAGAAATTGAAGGCAGGCTAATGAAAGGCCCACCAAAACATTGTTTCGTAAGAGCATGCGTCAGCATTCAGTCTGTTGCTTGCTGCTGCCTTTTTGAGGCTTTCACTCACCTTCCATTTCATACCAATCGTGTTAAGTTAATTTTAAAATAAGATTTTATCAACCAATCGTGTTAAGTTATAAATAAGAATAAAATTAATAAATTCAAACACGACTCATTTAATTAATTAATTAATTATGTTATAACTCTAAATTCAACATGTATGTGCTTAATTAGCAAATTGTATGATATAACTTGTGCAATTCATTTAATCTATATACATCTAATTTATGTATATAATATTAACACGCTTAAGATTTGAATTATATATATATATATATATATATATATATATATATATGGGTTAATTCATATTTTTAATTTATCATGTTATATATCTCAACAGTCAAATTTAATTCTTTATATTAGATTGATTGATTGATTTATAATCCTAATCTTTTTTATAATAAATTTAATTTTTAAATTTTTTATTATATTAGATCATTTATGAATGGATTGTATCTAAAATTGTCAGTTTCAATGATACTATTTTCATAATACCAAAAAAAAATTCATAACAAAATGTAGACATTTTCCTTCATTTCCATTCTACATATTGTGCCAGAATAATTGTGGAATATAAAACACATTTATGCAGTAAGTTACTAGGATTGGTATGTTAGTTACTAGTACTATCATTTCTTAATTTCAAGAAAGCAATTTGAAAATAATTTCTTTTGTGGCTCATACATGATGTCAGAATCCCCAAGAGACGGGAAATTGACTTTTCTGAGATTAAAGTTACTACCCGTAAGTACTGCAATCTGAAGGTCCAACCACAATAAACCACCTCAGCAAACAGTAATAAACAAACAATGTTACCATGGTGTAAATCAGTCAAGCTTCTCCCCTTTATAACCTAATGCTTTAAGTGATAAATATTGTAAAGTGAGGTCATGAGTTCGATCTCCTTTCTCTTGACCTCTCAATTATTCAAAAAAAAAAAAATCAGTCGAGCTTTGGTTAACTCAAATTTTATTCATACATAATTAAATCGAACTCGAACTATACTTGTTATACCATTTGATATTCATAAAATTAAAAAAATCTAAGCAAACTTAAAAACAATTTAAAAATATAAATTATAAATTAAAACTATTCATAACAAATTTAAAAAAAAATTAACTACTAAATAAGTTATAATATATTTACTAAAAGCTATACTCTATTCTAACAATCTATATATTAAAAGTTATTTTACATTTATTATGAATAAAAATGTATATATTATATATTTTATATTAGATTATTAATAAATTTTTATTTATATTTATTTACAAGTTTGACAAGCTGAAGTTTATATATCTTGAATTCAAATAACTTTTTATCGAGTTAAATTTCAAATATATCATGAGTAACTTGACTCGTTTATACATAGTGTTGGAATTTTAGTTATTTAGACGGTTGCGTTACGCCTTTGTACCGTAGCATTCTTCTTTTTATTTTTATCATTACGTGAAAAAATGGAAAAAAAAAAAAAAAGAGGAAATCCAATTGGACTGACTGCATTTTCCACTCGCTTGCTTACCCACGCTCCAATCATTAGAAAATTTTTAAAGATTTTTGGAGTTGAGTCACTCAACATTCTATTTAGATTAATTTTTTTTATCCAAATTCTATTTAGATTAATTAGATTTATATAATTTTTTTTGAATTAAATTTCACACCATTAGTATAAATATTTATAAATATGCTTGTGATTGATTTTTTTTATCAATTACTTGATTTTATAGGTTACTATTTTATTGGTGGAAGTAACATAATTATTAAATACAAATAGCTTTATGAATTTTTTTCACTAATACAACAAAGTTCGGTTAAATTATTTTAGCTTAATTATGAATTTTACACTTTCTTTCAAGGTTAGTATATATTTTTATTTTTTTAACTTTAATATACTAGATTATGACATTTTGTTTTCAATTTTTAACATCATCAAATTGACTTTAAATTTGTAATTATATTTTACTGAATTAGTATTAGAGTTGATTTTGAAAATTGAATGTCTAAATCATCAATTTTTTTAAATTTTTTATTTCACTAAAAAAATTGTTTTAAAACTAAAATTAATTTTTTTAAACCAATAATATTGTGGTTAGTTTCTTAATTTTTACTTTTAATTATAAATAAATCAATTAGGATACCAACTTAGCAAAAAATGTAATAAATTTTAAATTTTTATTTATATTAAAAATATAAAAAATTAAAATTTATAACACCAAACAAAATACAAATACCAATAGAACTTCTCTTAGAATTTTTTTTTCAATAATTTATTTCTATGTTTTTATTGTTGTTAATTATGATTAAGAAAAAATGAACAAGTGAATTTTTTTTTAAAATGGATAAATAATGAAATGATGTCTATTATTTTTAAATAATTGATAAATATAATTAAACAAAAAGAGCATTTAATCCTAGCATTAGCATTATGAAATGAGATTTATTCTAGATCTAATACTAGTTCATTCGCCAGAAACGGAAACGGTAGCTTTTTAGTGATAGACAATTATCCTCTACAGTTGTCACTAGCGATATTCTATGCGCTCATGTCATCAAAGAACTAAAGCTTCAGAAAAAGTCAAAAAAAAAAAAAAAGAAAAAAGCATTATTTATCACTTTGGACTTTGCCATCTGATCCGCAAACCGCTCCTAACAAACTTTCAAACAGACTCGCCCACACCAAACAATTCTCTCCCCATCGCTAATTACCGGAGCGTGAGCGTGCCATCACGCTCCCGCCGCGCTTGCATTTTTTTTATATATTTAATTTTTAATCTTGCAGCTCTCCAAGCACAGAGGAGGAGGCCCATACCCAATTTCACATATCCAAACAAAACGCAACATTAGCTATGCGTGTTGCGCACCGCTCCCTCATTTTGTCAGCCCATTTCCCCCATTTCCCTTCTTCTCCTTCCACAAACAGGTTTCTGTCATTTAACGCTCTTCGTCTTCCACCGCGAAAATCGCTAACTGGATCCTTTAGCTTTAGTACTAGAAGCAGAGGAAGAAGAGTGATCGCTTCTTCAATGGCGGATTCTGATAATGTTGCCGCTGCTGCTGCTGTGATCCCAGCGCCTGAAGAGGAGGATGCCAAATTCGGATTCAGCAGAAAGGAGATGTACAAGGAAAATCTCGCTGGCACTGTTGATCAGTACGACCGTCACGTTTTCCTTTGCTTCAAAAACCCGGAGGCGTGGCTTCCACGCGTTGAGGAGTCACAGACTGATCTTCTTCCTAAGCTGTTGTCTTCCGCTATCAAAGCTCGTAAGAATGATATCACGATTAAAGTACGCAGCTAAACCACCGTTGATTGGTTTCATTTTGCTTGGGGCGTTTTGTTTGGCTTTTTTCTATTTATGTGTTGGGTGTTTTGGTTGATGATATATTGATTTTTTTTTTAATAGACAAAGGTAACAATAAGCGAAGGAGGCGAGGGAACTGAGTTTGAGAATGGAGATGTTTTGATTTTTCCTGATATGATCAAATATAAGTGAGTGTTTTTTCTCTCTCGCACAGTTAGATTTAGGTAGTGTTCGAGATTCTAATAATTTTGGTTGATTTTTTTTTTGTATGGTGAAAACTTACCTGATTATCATGTAATTTTTCTGAGAAATTTCGAGTTTGATTGTGCTCAATTTCAAACTAAATGGTTATATTTAAGTAGTTTTTATTTGAGATTTTATTGATTTTGGTGGAAATTATCAAGGTAGATTAGTAGAAAATTATTGTATGTTTTTATTGATTTCTTGGGGTCTGACATTATTTAGAAGGATTTGTTATTGGCTTAGTTTCTTTGAGTTTCAGCTGTGTGATTGTATAATATTTTATTTAGTGAAATGGTTTACTCTAAATTTTTGAAAGTATGCCAGAGCATAACTATGGTTGAGTTGCGATTTGCTTTACTTTTTACGGCTCATTAGTTGTGAATGCAAGTAATGTTGATGATTCAGAATTTTCCTTTATCTTCATTCTTTATCCATGTTGTTTCACGGGTCTAAATTTTTTGTGATTTTGTAATGGAAAGGTGTTTGAAGGAGTCGGATGTTGATGGTTTTGTTGATGATGTGCTTGTAAATGGGAAGCCATGGTCTTCTGGGGTGCAAGAGGTGCTCACTGGTTCACATGTATTTGTATGTGCTCATGGCAGCCGTGATAAGAGATGTGGTGTTTGTGGGCCAATTCTTATTGAAAAACTCAAGGAGGGAATTGAAGCTCGCTTGCTGAATGATCAGGTGTTTGTTAGTGCCTGTTCTCATGTCGGGGGACACAAGTATGCTGGCAACTTGATTATCTACAGTCCAGACTTAGAGGGAAAAACTATGGGCCACTGGTAATATCTAGACTTTTGTTTTTGATGATTAAAGTTAAGAGGTGAATTGATAATTTGTTGATCATATGATTTTATTTCAGGTATGGCTATGTTACTCCTGATGATGTGCCTGAAATTTTGGATCAGCACATTGGGAAAGGAGTCGTGATAGAAAGGCTTTGGAGGTTTGTTATCTTGTTCATGTGACTAATGCATTTTTTTACCCTTCATTATCAGTAGTATTTAGGTTCTAGCATGTTAGATAGATGATGATTATTATTTTTGTAGTGTTTGTTGCTTTGGATCACATTGGCCTTTGGTTGATACTATGGTTTTTAATATTTACTTTTGTTGCCAACTTGCCATGGTATCAAGTGGCTATCTTTGTTTTCCTCTTGCTTATTATTTGTCAAAACGGCCTTGAATCTTGCTTTTGCTCAACATTTTGAATACCTTTGCTTTCTTAATGTGAAGTTTCTGAAAGTTATGTTATCTTAACCCCATATCTCTAATTTTTGGCTGAGCAGTTTGTTATACTATACATGAATGCAATAGTTTGAAATTAGTAGAATGGCCTGAACTAGATTGGAATTGAAGTAGGGGAGTCAAGTCTTTGTGCAAACTTTTGAATTTGAAGCTTAGTCCAAATAAAGCTGGTGTCAAAGAGGATAAAACATAATAGGGTAATGCATGAAGGTTTCTTCTAAATCAGGGCTAATTGTGAGATATTGTGTATCTATGGGTACATGAACATTTTGGTTTAGACTCTTGATTCCCTATGTTGATGCAATTATTTTATTCATATTTGAAGCCTATTTTGTAAATTGAGGAGTATGAGTTTACTTAAATGCAGGGGAAAAATGGGAGCAGTAATTGAAGAGGGTGAAAAGGCGGTTGATAAAAAGATTCCGAATGGCAAAGATGTGAAGAAAAGCAAGAAACATGAAGAAAGCAAAGATGTGAAGAAAAGCAAGAAACATGAAGAAAGCAACACCGGGGTAAATAAAGAGAATGTGGGTGGTTGTTGCCAGGGTCCCAATGGTGTTTCATGCTGCAGAGATGGAAGTTTAGGAGTAACTGAAGAAAAGAAAGTGAAGGGAAACAATGAAGTTCAGGGAAGGAAGGGGCTATGTAATCTGTCAAGCTGGAAATCATCGTTGGAGCAAAGTGATGTTCTTGCTGCTGTTGCTGTGGTTGGAGCAGTTGCAAGCGTTGCAGTGGCTTATAGCTTATATAAAAGGTCAAGCTGAATATGCCTTGTTCTCCATGCATTTGCGCATACCCTTGCTTTTTGTAGGGCAATCCAGTACAACTGAAAATAATCCTCCAAACCATCAGTTATGGGGAAAATGATACATCTATATATATTTTTCTTTAAGAGTATTAGACAATTAAAGATGAAACATGGCTCCTCTTTTTGTCTTTTCTTGAAATCTGGAGATTATATTGTTACTAGAGTGATAAAAAATTTGGTAAATGGTTCATGCTAATGTTGCAAATTTTGGTGATGATGCTTGATTAAATTAGTGTCTTGTATGTTGCTGTATCCATACTGATGGTTTGACAAATGGTGGTAATCTGTATTTGATTAGACATTATTGAATTTATCATTGATGCTTTACCCATGCAAATATTGTTGGGCAATTGAGGAAATGGTGCAATCCAGAACTATGGTGTTCAAACTAGAAGCTGAACGTGAAAAGTGTGTGAAATGCTCTGTAATTCAAGACGAGCTTGTATTTTTTGTGTTTTGCTTTATACCTATTATCCATAACGGGCATGCATCGATACTTAATGTTTGTAACAGTTGAGTTTTTAGCTTAAATATTATTTCTCAACTTTATTAAAATCTCATCTGTTTCTTTGTCTGTTATATTTTTGTCTATTTTGGTCTGGTTTATTTTTCAGACAAAATGAACTCTCTCCTTGCCAATTGCAATTGTGAAGGGTGAGCTATGTAGAGCACAACAACGATGGCATAGTCGTTTAATGTGAATTCTGTCATGAACTAATACTGATGCCACAAACTGTAATGAATGTCTCCTTATAAATATTAGGAATCAATTAGCAAGTTACCCAATTTACCAAAAGAATCCCATGCCCAATCATATATACAAATAATCCCTATCCTTAATTAGGCATCACTGTATCAAAACTTTCAATTTTTTAAGAGATTTCTATCAGGTGGATCATGTATTGAGCTTTGCAATCATCTCCTCCACCAACCTAAGTGTCGCTGTTCCCATGACCGTCTCTCCTTGTGCATCAATTTCCTGCATAATCTGCTCTACAAGTTCATGCTTTGATTTTTTTCCTCTTGAGCCATAATCTGAATAGTCCCTCAAGAGCAGCAGCAGGTTTTGAGCTGTTTCTTTAGCCCTCCATGTTCCATCCACACTCAACTGAAGCAGTCCTGGCATTACGCCTTCCCTCAAAATCAATCCTCTGTAATTATCTCTGCAACTCTGGCATATTAGAAGGACAATTATCACTGCGTGCTCTTTGCATTGCGGAGAACCCTCTTCAATATTCTCAACCAATGCTCGAATTGCCCCTCCTGTGGCGGCGGTTTGAAGAAGTGCATTGTCTGATAAAATAATGATGCTTTCAAGCAGTGCCATTGCTTTCTCAACGAATTGCGATGATTTCTCGTAGCCATGAATTATTTGCGGCAATGTAAACACTGTTCCAGAGGAGACAACTGATGGAACAATCTGCTGGTAGGTTGAGAGGTTTTGGAGAGTTGCAATAGCATCGAGCTTGGCTTGCATGCTAACGCAGCTTTTGGGGATATCATCATCTGGATAGTCTTCATTTAGGATCCCAACAATTAGAGGGATAGCACCGAAAGAGTAAATTGCTAGCTTGTTTGCTGCACAAGAAGAGAGGATTAACGGAGCAGCTATTACAAGCTCAATCAGCAACTCATTTTGGCAGTGCAGGAGCTCTAATAACACAGGTACAATTCCTGATTTCACCATCGCACTCTTGTTCCTGCAAAACATTACTAAAGATTCTTTATTAATTGTGAATGGCACAAGAATAGTACTCTATACCGTTCACTGCCAATTGCAAGACTAAGCAAAGTATAGAGAGCAGCTTCAATGGCTTCACAATCTTGAGACTGAAGCATCGACACCAATGAGCACTTGGAGATTGTACAGCTAAACAGGTGACATAAGGGCCTGTTGGCTTTCGGGAACAACTAAAATTCTATTGCTTAAAAATTGTATAGTTACGCTTTTATTGTAAGCTTTCAAATGAGGGAGCAGAGCCGAGTGGCTGATAGAGAGCACCCTCAGTAAGAACAGGAATCATGAAGGATATAGTTTTTCCAATGTATTAACAAAAAAGATTTTGTAAGATCAATCTGCCGAGTTGAGTTGATCCAATATGTTCAATGCTTGTCTTTGATTCTCCATAATTAAAAATGAACGAATTAAAAAAGCAATGTTTGCAAGCGATTTCTCCATTTCACAAGCAGTGTATCATTCATACAAGTGAGATGATGTGCATGCTGCAGCTATAATTAAATACATCTGCACGAATTTATGTACAGTCATGTAACAAGCCAAATATCCATTTCATGAGTCGTAATACTATGCTGGATGCTGATCCAATAAGCCCATGCCATAGTGTCATGTATAGAAGAAGCATATCGAATCATCATAAGGGAAAAAGACCAACAAACAAAAGCAGCATGTCAATAATACAGAATTCACCACCAAAACTATATATGCTTGTGAAACTTTGAAAGTAAAAAAGTCACCGTCAAAACAATTCGCCAGTAATGACAACTTTAGAAAACAAATCAGTAATGCATTAAAAAATTGAGAGAAGGACTGCAAATAAGTTAATTATTATTACCATTTAAATAGAATTTCTGAACGAAACATAATTTACCTACAAAAGGCCTGTTAACTAAAACTTAATCAAAATCACTGTATTAAGGGAAATAAAAGCTGTAGGGCGTAACTAAGAAATACAAGTGAAATTCATAAGTGGTGTAAACCAAAACACCGTTGAAGGGTAGTTCAGACTAGGATAACAACGTATAATCCTCCCATCCTCAAAGCAGAATATTCCAGATTCACAAACAACAATTGGATCAAAATGGCATATATCATCAGGAGTCACGTCATCGACAAAGTGTACGAAATTTCCCAGGAATCCATTGAAATTTTTGGCTGAAAGTGATAGCGGTGATCCTTTTTTTCCAACAAACAACACTTGGTCATTATTCAAGCTAGCACCGCTGTGATCGATATTATACAGCTCAAATTTCTTTACTTGAAGGTATTCAAAAACACCCTCATCTTTCTCACTACACAAAAGGTCGTAATACTTATGAAGTATCAACAGCTCACCACGTGATTCCACCAAAGCAGAGTCTCTGATAGCATTTTTAAAAATAACGTACCCTTTTTCTTCTTGAACTTGCTCTTCATCAAGAGTGATTATTTCAAGATCAGGAATTAGGTTAATGGGGATCGCAGAGTTTGCTAAATCCAATGGGATATTGGAAACATTGATGCTGGTACCAGAGGAAGCTTTTGTGCATAGTACATAAAGCATTCCCTTATAAAATGATATGTCAAGGAAAACATGATCGTCTTGTTCATGAACTTGAGAAAGAGTGGTCCATTTGTAATCACCTGGTTTGCAAGTCGCCAATACCTGACCCTTGTTTAAGATGGCTGAAATTGTACAACTTGGATAAACCTCATCCTCAACGTCGCCGAAAGATAAGTCAATTCGACAAAAAAAATGTACAAAACAACATGGGTGTTCAAGTCTTGCAACATATTGAAAGTATGTTGGGATGGTGGTGATGGATGGAAGCCGCATAATTTCTGTTTAAAGTGGATTCAGAAAAAAAATTTGTGGGTTATGTTGACTACCCTTAGCAATCCAAAGCCAACCTTTTGAAGTACCAAAGCAGCGACCTCCTTGAACAGACTTTGGAAGAGTGAAATTGTGCATTTTACTAAGAGAAATGTCATAGAAGCTTAATTTTACGTTTGTGTTTGCGCATCCAAAAGGCCATAGAAATCCAAATTGCTTGCTGCTGCTGTGTTTAGAGATCATCAACCAGGGCAATTGAGGAGGAACTGGAATGTCCTTTTGCAGAGATAAGAATCTCCATGACTTGCAAACGCCAAGCATCCTCACACGATCACCTAAATCTAATCGCTGAATGATCAGATTCATCACTTCATTAGGAAGTTGAAGGCAATCAGCTTGCATCTTATCTTTCGTATCACCGTCGTTGAGGGCACAGTGTTTGTGGAGATCACCGCAGATTAGGGCGATAAGCTGAGTCTGAAGTATAAGCGGCAATTGGAGAAACCTTCGGATCCACGTAACAGTTTGCAGATAAATCTCAAAACCGAACCAACCAAGATGGTTGCTCAACTGGTAGAGATGAAGCTTCATTGATCGCCCTCAGCTTCAACAGGAGACGCAGTTGCAGAACATTATTGGGATTCAACCCTAATAGATACAACATATGGAAGCAGAAGAAAGATTTAAATTGGACAAAGGTCAATTTTTGCCCCTCCAACTTGTATTCAAATAGGAAGCATATATATAGGTTGATTTCTTTTATTTATTTTAAAACCAAATAGATTTAAATTTTGATGCAGTAAATTACTTTGTGAACACACTTTTCTTCCAACAAGGTAATTAGAATTTTTTAATTTTTAATTAAAATTTAAAGTTTTAATAAATTTGGGGGTTTTTTTTCACTTTATTTCAAAGTAAAGTAACTTACTTTGTTTGGGAAAATCTATCAATAATATATATAAATGTACGAGGGGACAGACAAAATTACAAAAGCGTTTTCACTAATTATTATATAAAAATTGGATAATTTAATCACTTACCAATAAAAATTAAATTAAATTAATTAAAATATAATTCTAATTTAATTGAAAGTATATTTCCTATTCTAATAATTAGATGCACTTTTATTTTATCTCTAATAAAAATTAAATTAATTAAAATATCATTCTAATTCAATTGAGAATATATTTCCTATTTTAATTAACTAAAATTTTAATTAATTAAAAGTTATTATTTAAAATTAAATTAATGGTTAAAGTGTAATGTACTATAATATAGGTTAGTATTAGATTATAGTTAAAAAGACAAACAATTTAAAAAGTTTGTGTTAATAATAAAATATCAATTAAAAGTTTAAATTAGTCAAATTATAAATTAATTAACTAAATATATAAATGTTAATAATTAACTAAAAATATTTATTGAAAGTAAAAAAAATTTAAAAAGTCATTAAGGATTAACTTGTTAAAATTTTAAGATGTACAAATTTATTGAAAATTTTAAAAATTACAGGGACTAAATAAAATATTTTATGACAGTTACCTATTTATGTTCATTCTTAATAGAAGGACTCAATATATAGAAAAATAAAAGTATAGGGAGTCAATGTATAGATAAATAAAAGTATAGGGTGTTATTACCATTTAAATAGAATTTCTGAACGAAACATAATTTAACTACAAAAGGCCCGTTAACTAAAATTTAATCACAATCACTGTATTAAGCGAAATAAAGTTGTAGGGCGTAACTAAGAAATACAAGTGAAATTCACAAGTGGCGTAAACCAAAACACCGTTCAAGGGTAGTTCAGACTAGGATAACAACGTATAATCCTCCCATTCACGAATGTTCAAGTGAAATTGATGGGGTTAATTCTTTGAATGGTTACTAAACTTTAGTTAGTTTTTCAAAAAGGTCACTTCATTTCAATTTGTGACATTTTGGTTACTAAATTTTGATTTTTGTTTCAAACATAATCTCTTTCTATGATTTTAAGCCTTAAAATTATATAATATTACCATTTTAGTTTAAAAGATTATTTCATTACAAATAAGTTCATAGGTTCTAAAGATAATAAATAAAATAAAAATATATATTTTTGTTTTCTCCATGCCTTCCATTGTAGAAAGTCTTGTCCATTATTTGTGTTTATTTGACTGGTCTACTACTAATAGTTTGAGAGTTTTAAGACAATAATTATTCGACGCAGGGCAGGAAGAGGTTAGTATTCATCAAGAATATCATAATCAATACTGTGACTGTGTTGAATACAATAAAAAGTTGTGTATTATTAATATTATTATTATATTTTTAGATCATTAGCTTGGTTTAGATTAAAATAATTACTAGATAAATGGGAAATTGAACAGAGAGTTCGGATTCCAATAATCCATCAAGATTGACTTCATTCAATAACGTACAGAATGAAGTGAACCAACTTCTTGAGCAATTTCACGCTAAAGAAATACTTGGTGATTCACCAGAAAAAAGACAAGTCTTAGCCACTAAAGTAGGAAGACTGCTTTAAAAGCTCCAATGACAGAAAAAGAAGTACAAAAATTGAGAAAGGAGGAAATGGTCCCTTATATAGCTGACCCTGCTATTAAGGCAGCCAATATGAATAACAACAATCTAGCTCAAGAATTTAGAAAATCCAAGAACAAAGTGACTCTAAGACAGAGTGAATTTGAGAATTATTTTCTCAAGAACAAAGAATCTTTGGGTCCTATTGCTAGCTCTCAATACTTTAACGAGTTTGAGAAGTTGAAAGAATTTAGAAATTCTAGATCGCATTCTTCTTGATCCATGAGTAGCTTTCTGGTTCCGCCTCAGAGAAAGCATGCTCACCTTGAATGGTATCAGAGCCAAGGGAAGAAAGAAGATTGAGAATTTTTA
>CATIWK010154315.1:0-12966 GCA_949634005.1 Mallotus japonicus | reverse complement strand
TAATGTATGTTTATTTTCTATTTTCTATTTATAAATGCAATATTACAAATCACAGATAATTAAGAAATATTTCATATTTATTTTATTGTTCTTATTTTAATTTGTTTACATTGTGATCAATAATGAATATATATTTGTATTGTATGATAATGGAAGCAAAAAAAATTTCAAAATGAAGATTTTATTTTTTTTTCACAATTATTTATGTTTATTTTTCTTATTTATATTTATTATTATTATTTAGTAATTTTAATTTTTAACTTATTTATATTATAAATATATTCATTTAATAGTAATATAAAAAGAAAAAATCTAGTTATCTTAAATTAAGGATAGTTAAGTCATTTAAATAGTTAATAAAATCAAAGTGGATTGCAATTATCAAGAGAAAGAGTGTAAAAATTCTTACCCAAAAAAAAATTATATAGTCTATTAGATTAAATTATTCTTATTAAAATCAATGATCTTTGGAATCAATTAATAAAGACTATTTTCATTTAACTGACATTTTATACTCAAGTTATAATATATACAGTTGTATTAAATTAGTTATTAAAAAATATTTACTACTCTTATAATCCTGCCTAGATTGGTGATTTCATAAAAAAATCCTATTGAAAATTCAACATATTAATTTAGCATATCACAATTTCTAAAATTACTTTTTTTGGACATTTCTTAAATTATCTTTTCGGTTTGGAATTTTATTTTCAAAAATATTTACTTGTTTTAGGAATATATTCCTAACTGTATGCCTAATAATAAATATTTGATGTATGTTTTGAAATTAATTACATATTCATTAGTGTGCGTGGTACTAATTAACAAAATTTTCACGTATTGAAGTTCAGATTTCATTAATTAAAAAAAATTGCAATTTCAAATATTGAGGAGTTATTAGCCTTTAATTAATTTCACAATTCTTGTGGGGGAGCTGTAGCTAGCCCCCAGACTACATGTGATTAGCGTATGTATGAAAAGGTTTTGATTTAATTTTGCAAAATAATTATAATTAATTAAGCTATAGTCGTTCATTAGTCCCACAAAATTATCCTCTCAATAGATGTCTATTGTCAAATTTGGACGGTGAGAAATATGGTCTCATTAATTAACAACCCATCATCAATATGAAACTAAATTAATTATGTAGAAGTGCGTATTTGTATAATTATAGGAGTGGATTCCACTTGCAAATAAAAGCACTTTGCCCTTCTATAAATTCATATTTAATGGTTTCTTTTATATATATATATAATTCTTTATAGTTGTTTGCTAGTATAGTTTAATTTCTGTTGTTTATGTCCTCCCTAGTGACTCAGGTGATGAATATTGTAAGGTGAGGTTATGGATTTAATCCCTCACTTCTCCTTTGACCTCACGGCTATTAAAAAAAAAAAAATGTTGTTTATGTATGGAAAATCAATTCTTGATTTTTATCATGGCACTAGGACGGGTACTTGCATTAGCAAGGCTATCCTATGGATATGGGGTATGGATAAGATGGTATATAATTAATTAGGTTCCTAGATTTTGCCAAATTATTAGCTAGCTAGAAAAAGATTGAAAACAATAAAATCACAAATGCGTAACGAAATGTTGTTTTAGGAGTTGATATTTTGTTAATAATTTTTTTTGTGCGTTCCATAAGTTTTCCATTTTAACTTTAGATATTATAAAAAATGTAATCCAAAATTATAATAAAGTTTCATAAATATTGAAACATTAAAAATACATTCAAAATCAAATTTATTAAACATCAATTAACATGCACTAGCGTTCTAAAATACAATTTGTCTTCAGTACATAGATCCTTTTTAAAAAAAAAAAATTACTTAAAACCGTTAGCTCAATTATTTATGTAAATATATTTTCATGGATCACAAACGCATAGCATAGGACCAAATTACTTTCAAAAAAAAAAAAATGAAAATGCATATAGGACTAAATCACTAAAGCAAAATAAATCGATGAATGTATTTTGAAGAATTTTATACCATGTTTTCTTTTACGTCTCTTTCAATGTAGAATCAGTTATTCTACTTTTACACGTAAAGAAAAATAGAGAAAAGTGAAAACCACATGTTTTATTTAAACACCATAAACTTCATAACTAATAAATTTTGAAAAATATTTTCTGTTTTTCTTTTTCAGTTTTTTTCTTTTCTTTGTTTTTTAATTTTTTATTTTTCAAAATAAAAAATAGAAAAATAAAAAATTAATTTATTTGTTACGTTTTATTTTACAATTTTTTAATATTTTCATAAGTCTTTGATGATATTTATTATAATAATTTTTTATTTAATATAATAATTATTATTGTAATTCATATGATAATATTTAATCTGAAATTTATTTGTTTTATAAAAATTTTAAATCATACACATTTAATTAATTTCAATTTAAAGTTATGGGACTGTGGTGGTGTGTGGAGGTGGCAAAAGTTGTGGTGGTAGTGGAGGTTATGATGGTGATAGTGGTGGTAGTGGGGGTTATGGTGGTGGTGGTTGTGGCAATGATGCTGACGATGGTAGTGATGTAGCCATTATGTTAGAAGGCTGTGGTGGTGGTGGCAATGGTGGCGGTGTTGTTGCAACCACTATGTCAAGAGGTTGTCGTAGAGGTGGTGGAGGTTATGATAGTGACGGAAAACAATGGAGATTATGTTAGTGGTGGTGGAGGTATGAGTAGTGGTCGTGGTGAAGATAGTAGAGGTTGTGGTGGTGGTGGAGGTTGTGATGATGGTGGAGGTAAGGAAGGTTGTGGTGGTGGTGGAGGTAGCGCAGGTTGTGGTGGTGGAGGAGGTTGTTAAGGTGGTAGAGATGGTAGAGTTTGTGATGATGGTGGAGGTAAGGAAGGTGGTGGTGGTGGTGGTGGTAGCGGAAATTGTGGTGGTAGTAGCGGTGGAGGTAACGAAAGTTGTAGTGGTCGTAGTGGTGGTAGCGGAGGTTGTGGTGGTTATGGTCGTAATGATGGTTGAGAAGGTTGGAATAATGTCAAAATATTAATTGAAAATTTTGAAAAATATTTTTTATTAGCTTTTTAAAGTCTTTTATAATTTAAAAAATTTGAAAAATAATTTTCTTGTTTTGTAATTTAGAAAATATTATAACTAAACAATAAATTTTATTTTTCAATTTTTTTGAAAAAATTTTCTAGAAAACATATTTTATTTTTCAAAACTAAACAGGCCAAATTCAAAAATTAAAAATCTGCTCGAGTTTAATTGAAGAGTCTTTAAAAAAAAAAAAACATTACAAGTATTTCTCTGCCAATTGGTTTAAATGATAAAAATTTCAATTTCTTTTTCAAAAATAAAATTTGGTAATTGGGCAATTCTGCTATATGTTCTTTGAATTATTAAAAAAAAAAAATCAAATCTTAAATCCATTATTAGACTAACGAACAAAATCACACGTCGTACAATTTGGCAAAACTTGTAAGCTACAACCAATAAGTTTATAGTAATAATCATCAATTAAAAAGAATATTTAAGTGGGGATTAGCTAACTAAGAATTGCCCAATCCGGATATGGGCAGTCGTAAACCCATCCAGGTCCGGAATATTGTGCACAGTGTAGCCATAAACCCTCTTCATACACATCGTAGCTGCAAGCACAAGACAAACTCAGAGTGCATATATAGCTTATAACAGCAATAAGAGTAAAGAACACGTGCAATAAGAACCAATGAACAGGGTGTGATGTGCCCATGTAGCATTGAATCCTCGTAAGCAATTTTTAGCAATAATAGAAAAAAACTAGCAAAGCAAGCAAAGATGGCTCATTGTGAGAGAAAAGTTCCCAGGTTACTAGCTCATTGCATTAAAACAGCAACCAAGTTCAACGTACTTCAAAATGATCCATTTACCAAAAAAAGGTTGCTGATTGTAAATTACTCATACTGAAGCAAAAAAGATTCAATAATGTTGAGTGGACAAATAACTGTTCTGAGTCAGATAATGAGCAACTGCAGAATAAGTCACCAAATTGGAAATGGCTATCTGATGTCCTAGGTGTCTTTTTGTTCGTTAGCAAAGACAGCTTTGACTACACATGCACTTCAGGTACTCAATATTTCTATTTCTCCTTGCATCAGTTATCATTTTCATACGATAAAAGTTCAGTCAGCATAAATATTCAATTATTATTATTATTATTTTTTAATGACAGCACTGCAAACATATTATATTGGGTAGGGTGATGCGAATAGGGTGATGAATCTAAACAATTTCAAATCCACCTTATAATATAAGATGCCATAGAGCCAAAAGTGGCATTCTCAAAGGTTTCAGCAACAACCATGTACACTGGAGACACTGAACATGCATACTAGTAATGTATTGACTGGCACTTTAACATGGAGACAGGAGACCCTTACCCTTTTGGAGCCAAATTTGGACAGTTAGTACACATAGGATCAATGCTGAAATCTTCTGTGGAGTTCTCTTCATGTTTATCAGAACAAAAATTTTGAGAAGTTAAACAATAGTTTCGAGCAGCTCTATCAGCACTCATTCCTTCAGCAGAACGACTGCCAGCATGTTCAGAGAGGTAAAGAAAATCATTGGCTATGGGATGGCCGGTATACTGCAAATGCACACGAATCTATACAAGAAAGAGAAAAACAATTATCAGAGTACATATAGCATCTCCTTCACAAAGAAAAGCAAATGAAAACTGCTCATATGATCCCATCATGATTATAATTCTTTTAGCAACAGGGTCAAAAACCTGCAGTTCTGCCTAATTACAATAACTTTGTTGCAGCTTTGCAGCTATATTATAGTTTATTTTGGTGCTCAGCATATCTCATTTTATGCTTTATTAGCTGTGGCTCCAGTGAAGTGTAAATGATCTACTATTGCATCTGTAGCCTGTATATTCTCTTACTTGATGAGTTCGGCCAGTGATTGGTTTACACAAGACAATGCTGTGAGTTCCATTGGTACTAATTCTATTAAATTTGGTACATGCAACCTTCCCCTTAGCAGGAGAATCACCACAGGCATCGTCAACCTGCATAGACAAGCAAACAAGAACACCCTGAAATTAAATATATTGACAAAGAAAAGAGAGTGGTGATTATAAGTACTATAGAACTATACACTATGTAAAACTCAGATGAAATTATCCAACTTGTAAGTATCATGAACAAGAGGAATCCATTTCCAACACTCCACAAGTTCAGTTAGCAGCACATAATTCTGGCAGTTTGACAATACACATTATCATAAAATTCCAGTGTGGTTTCCAAAAAATCCTATTGGCATTCATAACGAAAATTAAATAAAATAAAAGATGAGAATATATGCTTTCAATCATCCAGACAGAGAATCATACAAGTGCATAGACTGAGCTGCAGAAGACTATAGAATAACAAGACTATTGAAGCCATCTTAAATATAACCTCGAGCGAGGACAAGACTTCAGAAAAATCAGAATGCCATTTATTGAGTGACAACGGCCTATCACACCAGGGCAACAAGAAATGGATAACCTCCAGGTCCTCCACTCCAAAAGGAAATGGCCACCTTAGAATTCAAAAATAAAAAATAAAAAGAGCCCCAAATATATCATGCTTCAAAAGCTATATTAGATGACCTTATGTTGATCCCAAAGCACTGATAGCATTTTATAAGCATTATTGCCTACAATGGCAGGTAAAAATTGCTTATATCAGTCCCTAATTTATGCTTGAACCTGTGCCTGAATATGGACAAACATTGAAGCACATGATGCAATGTAAAAGAAACTTAATTTCAGTTTCATAAAAGAGATGAACAAAGAGCCTAACCTCTGCTGTGCTCCTTCCTTCTCGGGCATTATAATTTATGTTAACATCAACAACTTGCTGAAATGAGGATAAACAGTAAATGTCAAACACAGAAGATACGTGTCTGAACTTTAGTAAAGATGCCAATACAATTCGCAAAATAAATATGTTTCCATGTGAGAGGCATTCAGAATTTAGCTAAACTTCAACTTCGGAATTCTAACAGTTAGCAGTTGGTTGTCCTTTTAATATGCCAACCAGCTCCACTAAGAGGCTATATTTTCTAACTCATCATTTTGAATATTTGAATACTCTATGCTTGCATGTTGCCTTATAGTATCTAAAGTCAAATGTCATTTTACATAAGAATCACAAATTTGTCCATCCACTTATTAGCAATAACTTCAGCTCTAAAACATTTTCTTATATTCTTGGCACCTCAGAAATTTCTAGTTTGCAGGGACTACAGTAACAATCTAGGGCTTATAGCTCAAGATCAAATTGGACATGAATTGTGCAAATTGCTGGTCTTGAAAAGGAGTGTACCTCATCCTCTGGAAATACCCCAGTGACCTTTGCAAGATACTGTTTCTGCACCATACCAGCTTCAATCTGCGGCAAATCTAATTTAGGAAAGTATTCATTATATAACCTAAAAATAATTGCATGACTAATTAATGGTAACAGAGATGCCAACTGCCAAACAAGAAATCCAGTTTGCAGCAATATTCTAAAATGAGGTTTTCCAGTCTGAATTGTCTAGCCCGCTAGGCAATGCATCTCCCTGGACAGTCTGTCTAAATGAACACAATGTCTGCACATTGCCCTTAATCTTTCACGATGACACTGAAGAATAATATCCAATTCAACATCACATGCCTGAAGACATCCATAACATTGCGCACTTTCTGCCTCAGCACATGTGGGCACAAATGCAAAGAAGCAAAGATGGAAAAGAAAAATCTTATGCGGTAACTTATCTGTGTTATATTCTCTGAAATAAAAAATTATACAAACATGATGCGAAAACAAGATACACAAATATCCAAAGTTGATGCCCAAGTACATAGATGTGATGCATGCAGATTTGCATTAGGACTTTACCTCCTGCCTGAAAAGGTCGGCCTTCATAGCACTTCTAGCCAAGATAAGGAGTCCTGAAACAAGTCGATCGAGTCGATGAATTGCTGAAATGATCAAGTTAAGAAAAGAAAATTGGAAATAGGAAAGTTGCAGGGGAATAATTACTCCAAAAAATAAAAAGAAAAAGAAATCATGTCAAAAAATTTCATTCATGATATTGAGTGCTCCATAGTACTAAGTACCATGTACAATTACAGTACTTGAGTTCAAAATTATCATGTTTGGATACGAAATAGAGGTGCTAAATCATGTTCAGCCTGCAGAATGCCAACAACAGTATTCTTCCGATATTGGCCACAAGGATGCACCTGCATAATTAACAAAAACACAAACATTCAACAGCATACAAACAGAAACAAAGCCTAACCATTCCTATGACAAACTAAAAAAAGAATCAGACGATTAGAAAAACTGACCATTTTAATTAATCTTACAACACACAATTAGTCATATCATACACATCTACAAAACACAAACAACTGATAAAGTAACAGATAATTCTCATTCAGACCATCAAATAAGCCTATGAGAGCCTGAAAAAGATAAAAACATAAGAGACTTACAGGAACAGTTGATGGCTTACAAACAGTTACAACATCTGGATCTTTATGAAGTATAGGAACATCCCAAGCCATCGCTGGTGGTTCATGCCTACAACCTTTGTAAAATCAATTTAAAATTTTGATAACTTCAAAAAAAAAAAAAAACTTTTATCATAGAAATTGCCTTTTCCATTAACCTGTGCACAAAATGGCTTATTTTTTGCGACGACTTTACTATATACGAAACAGGCACCGTTTCTCCATCAACTTGAATTCGTCCACATTTAACAGCACTAACCTAAATCACAATTTTTTTCAAAAAAAAAAAAAATACAAACTATTAACAAAAGCTTCAATTATAAAGTGATGAAACAAAATCAGTAGAGTACTAATGTTACATAGTAATCATAAGGTCGGCCTTTGAATTCTTCTGCGAATAAATCCACAATCGTCTTTCCCGCCCAACGATTCTTAACCTGTACAGAAATAAACAACAAATACCACACGAATTAGGGTTTTGTAGAAGGAGATGCGTCAAAGTATTCAGAATAAAGATGGTGAAAAGGACGGGACTGACATGAGAAATGAACTCGAAGTAGTAAGGTCTGACATGGCGCCGCCCTGCACAATTAAATTCCCGCCAAAAAAAAACGAAACTGAAATGAAATTTTTTGTCGCTATAAATTAAAACAGAAATAAAATAAACTAAAATACCGTCGCGAAAGATGTAATCGTGTTTCTCAGGAGGATTTGCCGGCGTTTGCCACACTATCTCCATATCGTCTCTGTTTTCTTCTTCTCCTCTCTTCCTCTTCATTTTGCTCCACCTTCTCTCGACCGGTTAAATGTATCAGCGCTCACCAGCAGAGTTCAGGAAGCAGACAGCAGACAAGTAGATAACACCGGATTAAAACGGCACGTCGTGGGGTTTCAACAGTGTTCCAGACGACGTCGTTTATGTATTTGTTTGTTGAAAAAAAAAAAAAAAAAAGCAAGAAAAAAAAACAGCGCCGTTTCGTGTCGGTTTGTCTTCTTCAGTTCACCAAGAAATTAGCATGCCTTTCTTTTCAAAAAAAGACGAGCCCCCATCAGAAGAAAAAAGAGTTCGATAAGGATGCATGGTCTCCCTTAACCTGCCAACCAGAAATTCGATGAACAAAACAAAGGTCTGGATCAATTTAATTTTGTTATTCTTCCATATTCAGTACGTAGAAACGATTGATTAATTGTTCAGTTTCCAATTACGATCTTTTCTCTTTTTGGGTATGATTTCAGGGTAAATCTTTGATGAGCTTATTTTATATCCATAATTAATTCAAAGAACAAGAAAAAAAGAGAAAATTAGAGTGGAAATAATTAATTAATTGGGAGAAAGATAGAAAGGAGAAAGGAAGTTAAGAAGACAAATGCCGGAAGAGGATTTGGTTGATATAAAGTTTAGGCTCTACGATGGGTCGGATATCGGGCCGTTCAGTTACTCATCGGCGTCGACCGTTGATATGCTTAAGCAGAGAATTGTATCCGATTGGCCTAAAGGTTTTTTCTTTTTTAATTATCATTTCACTCTCTTCATAATTTTTCCATTTCTCTTTTTAGTTCTTTGTTGTGGGTAGGTGGGTGGGTATTGTTAATTCAATTGGCTATTTGACTTACTTTCATCTGAATTCCCAAATTTTTGGAGTCTTGTTTTTACTTTTTATCTAGCTTAAGAGAATGTTATTTAGCAGAATCTCTATATTATTTCATCATTTGGGAGCAAATAAAATTTAAGCTCTACATGTTTGTCAAACTATGAATCACATTAACAATTCAGTCTTAGGTCTGTTCATACCGTGCTCAAACAATGTAAACCTTGTTTTGCTGATGTTGCTTTTTCCGCTGTTATAAGAAAACATGATCTGGTGTCAAACATGGGTAGGCGAACGAGACAATAGATCACTTCTTATTCTGGGAAAAAAAAATGTGGCCTCTCAGGATGGGGATATCTTCGTCCAATATGTTCATCTTATGTGGTGCTCCTCTGGTTATACATTCCTTAATGCCTTTTTGTTAACATTCTTTCTTAGGTAAAACAATTACTCCCAAGGCAGTCACCGAAGTGAAATTGATAAGTTCTGGCAAAATTTTGGATAACAACAAAACTGTCGGCCAATGTAGAACACCTTTTGGTGAAATTGCTGGGGGAATTATCATAATGCATGTTGTTGTACAGCCATCTCTAGCAAAAACAAAAACAGGTAGTTAGTGTATTAATTATCTTTGCTCATAGATTTATTCTTCTTTGTCCTTTCAATTGTTATGTGAGCTGAGTTTGGTGGTTGTGGACTTCACTTGCCGATAGTGAATGAGATGATCTTACAGCTGATTTTGATTTGGGAGGTGGCAAATATTTCCTGCTGATAACTGGGGGTTTTCTAAAATTAAGATGCCCAGATTTTAGCTGGAAATTTAATATTTTACTGTTATATCGTTTGTGTATGTATAATGATGACTAGTTTTGGACTCCGTAGAGAAATCATGTCGTTAGAGTGCGTGGTTCTGGCAATTTGTGAGTACTTCATGATTTTGAAAACACATGCTTGTACTTAAACTGATATGTTTGTATATACACATCCCCCTGCATTGCAAACAAGATGAGTTTTCCTTACTTTAGTTGCTTCTTAATTTGGCATTAAGTGTCGATCACCATTGAACATCAACAACCTACTTTTCACATGCTACAGAACTCCATTTATGTTATTTATTTCCCTTTTTTCTTAATGTGGTAATGGTTTTTTGCTGAATTTGATGATTGCTAAAACTTTCCTACTTGACATTGTACAACTGTACGTGGTTCTATTATTCTAAACCTCTTGTTGCTGAAAAGACCTCTTATTGACATGTTCTTTCTATATTGCTTTTAACAGAAAAGAAAGTAGACAACTCGCCCAAGAAAATTGTGTGCTCGTGCTCCATTTTATGAAGGCTAATGTGTAGATATTTGGAAAATGTTTCAGGTACAGTAATTGTTTTCTTTGAACATCTCATGTTGGATGTTGCTGTATTCATGTGTACGACTACCGACCTAGTGTTGTCAAAAAGTGGTGATGTATTTATATGTCCTAAAACCTCTGTACCCTGTTCTTCTTCTTTTTCTTTTTTTGGGTACTTTGTTGAGTCCTCCTGTGCTGTTTCACAACAGTAATAGAAAGCTGTATAGACCCACTGATGTAAGGACAGGTTCCACCACGATCAAAATTTGAAATAGAAATACTTTGGGTGTTGATGATGATGTTATAGCAAGATGAACAATTTGTGATCGGATTCATATCATTTTATGTTCTTGAATTAAGACCAAAAATTTTGAAAATACACTGCTAATGCATATTCAGATGGGGCAATCATGAACATTGCAGTTGTGACGGGGGGAGTCGCATGTCAAATGAGAGGATGAGAAGGGTAATTTATACAAAACGAATTTTTTGCAACATAAATCCTCAGACAAGAAAATTGCAAAGTTTAACAACTACTTGAACTATGGTTAAACAATTAACTTTGTACTTATTGCAGTTTAGTTGATTCATTTCTTTTATTAACCAATCTTCTATTTAAGCATCGCTCCTGGTGATCTGATGGAGAATTGATGACGTGGCATATAGATAATAGAATGTTAACCTTATCCCTCTCTCCCTCGTGATTCTTTCTGCAAACAATCATCTCCCATGCGATGCTCCTTTTAAACAACATGTCTAATTTCATATCTAATTTTGAATGCTATATTTCTTTGAACTTTAGTAAAACCTCAAAGCACTCAAAAATTTAAAAAAAAAAAAAAATTGAAGCTAGCAATGGTCGAATCTAGTAAAGGGATCTTTACATAAATATACCAAAAACCAAAAAAATTTTCTAAAATGTTGTTGATTTAAAAAACTTTCAAAAATATTTTTTCAAACTTTTTTTTTTCAAATATAGCCCACTCCCCTTGCCAGAGTTATCTTTTTTTTTTCTAGTATTTTTTTCCTTTTTACTGATTTTTTCAACTTTTTTTACTTTGTACTTTTTTTCAACATTTGTTTTCTTTTTTTTTCAACAATTTTTTTGCTTTATACTGATTTCATTTATTTTTTTCTCAATATTTTTTTCTCAATATTTTTTTATTATCTTTATCTATTTTTTTCTTGCTCAATATTTTTTTTCTACTGTCTTCATTTCTTTTCTCAACATTTTTTTACTAAACATTTTTTTTTTGTAGTACTATATTCATCTTTTTTTTTCTCAACCATTTTTTCTAATTTCTTCATCTTTTTTTTTGCTCAACATCTTTTTTTATTTTTAAGGTACTGTCTTCATTTTTTTTTTGCTCAATATTTTTTTCTCTTAAAATCTTTTTTTTTCAAATGAATAATTATGAACTAAGTGTAGGAGGCGGGGTTTAGCGCGCGCCCAAGTGTTGGCGACCACGGCACTGTGTCGGGCCTTCGGCCCGCGTGAGAAATACGATGCAGGTCTAAAAAGCCTACCCGGAGATGGAGTCGTCACCCGGATGAAATCCGAGACACACTTTTACGGCAACTGGATTCCACGGAGGTTCCCAGAAGCCGTCATCAGAGAACGGGTTTGGAAACTGGGTATGGACGTTTGAATGTCCACCCGATCTTGCGATCGGCCTCCGTTTGTGTTCGTGGTTTATTATCTTTTGATTATTCCATTGTTTCTTTTATTTACATGCGAATTGGATTGCCTTCAATCAATGATCAATTTTATTAAGGTTCAAGTTTGCACATTAACCGTGTTTCATGCGATTTAATCCTATTACTCACAAAAGTAAAATTAATGTACAATCATGCATTCCAAATAAGGGGAGGGGGATAGGGATTACATCACTTGAAATAATTATTACAGTGATCCAACCTCTCAAAAACTAATTAATACAAATTAGTGATTCCTGAGTCACTCTTAAGAATCCCTACAAAATAAATGTTCACCCTTTCCCACATGTCGGGAACTTGGTTGGTTAGCTCATAAGCAATAAGCGCAAAACAAGGATTCAAGTAATGCATAAACACATGACTAGACATGATATTCTTACTCATATAACACAAGAAATTAATGAAAACATGCATAAACACGTACATCAAACATCGTAGGACAAAGATTATAACATGCAGAGTATATACAGGAGACATGGCGTTATAAAACATGAAAGAAGACATGCGGGGGCCATACATGGAGATAGAACAGGGCATCCATCGCCCTGTTCAGGTGGCGATCGCCACTTGGCCTTCTGGCTGAGTGGCGAAAGCCTGGTAGAAGGAGGCGACCGCCTCCTTCCTAGGGCGAACTCAACTCAACAAGCTGATAGGCTTACTTCTATCCTAAGCAATCTATGAGTACATGAATTCAGGGCTAAAAATTACTATAAAACTTCAATAAATCACATCATAAACATGGAATATCACATAGGGATTACATTTAAAGCATGTAATAGCAAGTATTTCAAGAAATGAACTAACTAGAACTTAATGCTTTG
>CATIWK010154289.1:0-13924 GCA_949634005.1 Mallotus japonicus | reverse complement strand
GTTAAGACAACTCCTTGAAGATCATTTCTGAGTTTTGATTCTTTGGCTAGTGATGGAGTAGATCTTATTAAAGGGTATGTTCTTGTCATCTGAACCTGTCGAAAACTCTGGCCGGGTTCTGGGACAGGGATTGTGCCTGGGTGTCGAGAAATCTTTGATGATTCCATATGATTTGAGCTAGGAAATTGTTGAACATTGACACTTTGGTTTGCTGAAGTTGAAGGATTATGTGCTAGAATAGCCCCTCTCGATACAACTTCCGGAACCTGAAATAAATGCAAGTGTATATGTACTAGGTTTAGATGCGTGGGCATACTTCAGAATAAGAGATCAAACAGTCTTGAACAATGGAAGCTTACAGGTGCAAACAATACTCCTCTGAATATCTTCCCATTAACTGTTGCAGTCATTAGAAGACCTGAGTCGAATGCTCCATCAACTCTACCGCGGACCTCAGCACCAATCTAAGAATTACAAGAAATTAGGGTCAACATGAACAAACAGAAACAAACTAAGGACCGTTGCAAGAATTTACCAGGTTCTGAACAGGTCCTGCATCCTTAAGCTTTTCTTCCATTGCTGCAAATGGAACTCCTTGTCTGGCTGTATGAACCCCATGAACACATTGTTCTGGTTTTATATGCTCTTTCAAAATTTGGAGACTATATGGACTCCTTTGGACCGTAGTTCCAGGTTCTCTGTGGTAACTTTCAACATCAACAGCTTCATGATTTCTTGGAATTTGATTTAACTGCTTAAACAAATGAAATCCTGGAGAAGCTGTAATGGAATCTGTAGCTTTTCTGACTGGGGTCTGTTCTTGATCGGATTGTGATGGAGATGAATGTTGAGAGAGTGAAAGAGAATGTTCTTCTTGTTCTGATTCAACCTCCCATGACTTCGAGTTTGTGGTTTTTTTCCTCTTCGGATAAGGAGCATCTGAAGTTATAGATTAAAAGTCAGTAATGTTGGAAAGCTTTATTTCAGACTAATGAAAGACTGCAATTATTGTAGCAATCCAACCTGAATTGAACTGAAAGGCTTGTTTTGATTCATGTTCTGGTTCAAGAGCCCCCTTTCTGACTATTTCATCATTTCCCAAAAAGATAGTTCTCTGCTTCACAGCAAAACTCAGTAAGCTACAGCTAAAAGCATATAAAAGTGAAGGATGATGTTCTGCATTTTCATGGTAATTCATTTACCGAGTTATTTTCTACTCCTTGAGCAGATCTCCCTTTTTCTTCGCTCCAATGCTTTCCAAAAATCTTACATATGGAAATGTTATAGCGACCATCACGATGTTCTGCTCCAAGCTGCAAGATCAACAACTCCTTGAGAGGTCGTTCATCCTCTCCACACCTGCATACGTGTTAAAAGAAACTGAGTACATGCAAGATATCAAATTTCATCAGCATAAAAAGTGAGGCATAAGGGACAGGGATGTGAAGCTAAGATGTCAATGGAATTATTACCCTCCATAGATGGCGATATCCGAGTCTGTCACAACAGCAGTGTGAGAAAACCGCCCTTGAGGTTGCTGGCCGCATATATCAAGATGAGTCCATGAACAAGCAACCACATCAAGAACCCAAACATCATTATAGTAATGTTTATCTCCAACACCACCAATGACATAAACCTGCAGAACATGAAGAACATGCCATGTTCAATTTATCAACTTCAATGGTAACAATAAATGCTAATCTCAAAGTAATATTATAAGGACATGACTTGCCTTGTTCCCAATATTAACAGCAGCATGACCTGCTCGAACACCTGGTGAAGATCCTTGAACAAGAAGCTGTCACAAAAAAACACATCAACACCAAAAATCATGCTCCACTTAAACAAAAAAGAAAGGTCGATCAACATTGCGACATCACAATCATGAAATATAGCAAGGTGATATGAATACCTTTGTCCAAGTCATTGTATCAGTATCAAGCACATCAACATCACCATGATATCTGTCGCCACGATCACCGCCATACACAAAAAGTTCACTACCTATTGCAACAGCTCCATGACTGTCTCTTGGAACAGGAATATCACCCTTCACTTCGGGAGAGCTCCATCTCATAGTCTTGAGGTCTAAAACATGCAAGTCATTTAAATAATTTCCTTCACCTTCTCCGCTACCCCCGAATATCATTATCCTGTCATCACCAATGAGCGTAGCAGTGTGACTTTCACGAGGGCAAGGAGGCATTCCTTTACATTCAGGGCGTGTCCACTCTTTAGTCAAAAGGTCTAATACATGAAGATCATTCACTTTCCTAGAGCCATTTGTTCCCCCAAACACGAACATTCGGAGTCCAACGAGAACAGCGCTGTGGCTGTCTCTTGGACCAGGCCCTTGACCAGTAGTTGCCAAGGTATTCCAAGACATAGTATCAAGATTCAGTGTGAGAACATCACTGAAATGCAAACCCCCACAACATCCCTGAAATGAGAAAACAGAGAATTTATCACAATGTACCCAAAAAGGAAATTACGAGCAGTTGAAATTTTTCGTTCAAACAACACAACAAGGATTAGATAGGACAGAAAAATGAATTAGACTACACTAACTTCTAATGCCATTTGGCTTTCTTTAGCTTTGGAGCTAAACATATCTATCTTTTGTGTTTCAAAGTTAGGAGAGAAAAGACATTAAAATTTGGCAAAGACAATGACAATTATAACCAAAATTAGAAGCAAATGGAGAAATCAACCAAAATCTATGAAACCTCAATCATCATCATCATCATCATCATAATTATCATGCCTTCTTGAATGCATCAAAGAAAAGAAAATTGTACATATAAAATGGCATGAAAATTTTTTCTATACAATATTCTCTTGTGCCCATAATGACATATCAAGAAAGGAAGACATGAACAGTGCATTCAAAAATATAGCAGTAAGAAATGGCAAGGAAATATACAAACAAGATTTGAGAATGGGGAAGAAGTAGAAAAAGAAACTGTTTTAGAGAGGAAAGGGAGTCAGAGGAGAAGTGAACACATGAAAACATTGCTATATCAAGCAAGCAAATAAAGTACAGAGAAATGTTCACCAACTATAAACTTCAGACAGCATTTTTACACCAAAATAAAACACACACAGCAGAAAATAGGAGACATCTAAAACCAATGAAGAAAGTACATGCTTCCTTTGCCAAATATAATACCCAAGAAAAAAAAAAGTAATCATAACATAGAAAAACAAAACTAGAGAAACACATAACATCAAACACCTGCAACTGCAATACAAAACACAACAGAAAATCTATTCAGAATTCATTATAGCCATGATTCTACAAAGAATAAAACCAAAAGTAATCTAAGCGCTAACAACTAAAAAGAGCACACACATACACACAAGTCACAACAGCTTCACATAATATATATACATATATATAAAACAGAAAGAGGCAAAGAGAAAACTAAAAGAAACATACCCCAAAAACATAAACAAGACCATGAGAATAACAGGCAGAGTGCCCCCATCTTTCAGAAGGATAAAATCCAAGAACCTTAGGATAGAGCCACATTGCCTTCTTCTTCCTTGAAGTTTCATGATCTCCTAAAGACCCCATTTTTGTGTTTTGTTTTTTTTTTTCAAAGCTGAAACTTTAGCTTATACTTGTATTCAACACAAACACAGTGCTTGACGATGATAAAGAAAGAAAAGGGTGGAGGAGGAAAATAGAACTGAGGGGGAAAGGGTCAAAAGAGGACATGAACAAAGCTAAGAGATATATATCAACTATCAGTGTCAATAGACATGAAAAGATGGGCGCTTTCAAGTCTCAATCACTGTGGCAACCAACATCAACAGGAAGTTGTAGTGCAAAAGAATTTAATTTTGACAATTTTTTCCCTCTAATACTACAACTGATATCAATATTAATATTTATTTCTTCCATTTTCGGAAAAAAAAAAAAAAAAAACTTTCTCCAGTGTTTTAAACCGTGTAACAAACAAACAAACACTTATGTATCAAATGGGTGGACATGATTGGAAATTAAATACAAACACAGTTGATGTAAAATCATGGTAATGTGACTATTAACAGAAATATAAAGAAAAAAAGATTAGAACTTTTCTTTAATGATGTTTATATTTTTCATGAGGGTTTTATTTATTTATTTTTTTTTGAATGTAGCAAGAATACTTTTCAAACTTGTCTAACTGAAAATGATGGACTGTGGGGGCATTGGGTTGTGGAAAATGATGGGAGAAGTTGTTTGGAGATATGAAGATTTTGACAACATATATATATATATATATATATGTTAGAGAGCAAGAGAAGATGATATAGCAAAGCAAAAGAAATGGAGAGGAGAAGGGCTTTTGCTCTGCCAATGGTCACATGGTACTTCTTTTTCTCTTATTGCCTTTCTTTGGTTGCATGATATTAAATTATTGGGATTGGTGAAAGGGTTGATTTTGCTCTCTCCTCCTCTCTTCGATATATAGATATATTCTGGCTTGCTTTGCTTGCTTTCTTTTCATCACTCAATTTTCAAGGTGAGTTATTGATGTGGATCTAGATATGTCTCTTCTCTAGGCTCTTTGAGTGAAGTGTGGGGCTTTGTGTTGTTCAAATTCTTTTTCTAGTTTTGGGAAATGGAATGGAGGTGTTGTTTCCCCTCAAAAAGGTTTATAAGTTTTTTGAAAGGTGGAAAAAAAAAAAAAAAGCATATGTTATTTTACTTTATAATTATATTTATGTAAATTTAACCTGAATTATTGGTATTTAAAATTCATTTGACTTTAACTCATTTAATTAAATTCAGATAGAATTATAAAAATGATAAAAATCTTCTAACAACTAATTAAATGTGACTCATACAATAAAAGTTTTTTAATAATAAATTTAACGTGAATTATAATTTAAATTTAAAATATTGTTTAAAAGAAGATAGTCCTAATTCTAACTATCCAAATTTACAATTTAGTTAATTAGCTTCTAATTTTTTTTAAAAGGAAATAAACTTCTAATATGTATTCTTTCTTTTTATTTTTTTTACCCTATTATCATGCATGTATAGCCGTATTAAAATTATTATTAGTTTTTTTTTTTTTGGACAACAATTATTATTAGTTTCGTGACATGCTATGGAACTTGTGCTTTAAAAATGACATGACAACTCTGTTGGGTCATGCACATGGAGGCCATTTGCAAAGGTTAAATCTTACAACCATGAGAGTCCCTATTTCAATCTCTATCATTTTTTTTTTAATCTTTTCTTTCCTTTTCTCCTCAAATTTGACAACTAAAGTTGGCCAAACAGTAAACTAGATATCAATGCTATGTGCATAGTATATTAGTACACGTGTACATTTTTACCACCTTCCTACTATGTACCCACTAAAAATATACCATTTTTTTTAACTGTGACAGAATCATCCAGGTCACCAATTTAATTTATTATGAATAAAAGAAATATTTTGTAAAATAAATTTATAATATTTTTAAAAATAATAAATTGATTAGATTAATTATAAGTCATATATAAAATAAAATTATTATTAAAATTTAATATATATTAATATTTTTTCATAAATAATGATGATATTAATTAGAATATAATTAAATTACATGTAATATTAGCATATTATGTTGTACAAAATTAATTTTTTAAAGTGAGATTATGAACTTATAAAGTAAACGTTATGACGTGAGATTAAGAGCTCGATCCTTATTTTTCTTTGACCTCCCAGTCTTTCAGTGACAAATTTCTACCATATTTTTTTTTTTGAGGGAAAAATTTCTACCATATTTAATTGTACTAATAATAGAACTCGGGGGGTGGGTGAGAAAATGAAACAAAATATCGCGAGAAAGGAGAGTGTTTTTGAACGACAACAACAATATTAACATAGTATTGGACTGACACAAGAAACGGAGACAGACGTTGATTACACGCGACAAACACGGGAGACTTTTTTTTTATTTTTGGTCAGAAATATTTTTCTTAATTCTACATTTGTAATTCTACTGTTGCTTGCCCCTTCCTCTATTCACGTGACCTTCTTTGTAACTTGATATCAAAACCCCCTGCCTGCCCTAATCTTTCTTTCTTTCTTCCTATCATTTCATTTCTTTAATTCCCAACGGCAAAAAAGGGAGAGGCCCTGCTAATTTTTAATAAAATGTATATATTTTTTACCACTCGTAAGAAAATATTTCATTTCACTATTGAATAAAAAAAAAAAAAGACATATGTCTTATGGAAAATAATAATATATTTGCCCCCACTGAACATAGTATATTAAAGTTGTGTGTTCTTGGAATGTGAATGGCCCAGCGTGACGGGTACGTGCAGTTGACTGGTACAATAACCGATGCCCCATTGAACAATGCCTCAATCTTTCAACTCCTCAAATCAATAACTGTACAAGATTCCCATGTCAAGATTTTTCAAGATTATATATACGTACAACCCCCAACAAATTTCCCCTACAACATCATCATAGGAGTAACATTAGACAACAAAAGACTCAGAAGAAGAACCAAAGGGAACGACTATAAAGCTTTTAGATGAAATCTGCAGCAAGATTTAGATGGAATTGAATAAATCAAATGCTGTACAAATTTTGTTGAAAATGTTTTGTATAAAGCAAGGCCCAGCAGTAATTAAATGAGAGCAACAAAAACATGTTTCATACTCCTCACTCTGCATGGTCCATCATAGTTCACATTAGCAAAGATGTTCTTCAGGCTTCTTCTACCTTGATACTTGCAGATGCTGCAAACAAAATGTGTCCTGATAATCGCTAAACCGTGGTTCCTGCTGTATCTAAATGGCCTTGCACCGTATTGACTCAATTCAGAAACTGTTGACAGTACCAAAACGGAGAGATTGATTCATATATCTGGAGGGCAAAAATATATTATTCCCTAACTAATAAGTCTGCAGGAGAAGGTTGAAAGATGATAATCACAAAGTGAAAAAAAATTACGCACTTGCACTAAAGAGTTATAAATTAGAATACGAGAAAAGATTCCTCTGTTCATCTGTGGGATGCAGCAACCATCGGCAGAACATCCATGCCGCTCCAACCACTGATAAGAGTGATAGTATAGCCAAAAATCCAAAATGTGAAACATCATTGGCAATAATTGCCACCCCCAACATTGCAGACTCTGCTAAACTTGCAACAGAAACCTCCGTTGCGCCTATAAGATTTGCTTTAGATGACGGAATCCCAGTTTGGAGAATCTGTGCACCAACAACATCATATGACATGTGTCCTAACCTTGATAAAACCTGCAAACAAAGTTCAGTCATTGTCTCCAAAAATACACAGCAGTACAAACAAAATGAACACTAAAATTGCACCTAAATTGATTTTTTAGTTTATAAGTATAAGAAGAAAAGCACACAAAAGAAAGCAATCCTTACAATCAATCCCAAGAAACATAGAAGGGGGCGCTGCTGGGAAAGAGATCCACTCCAATATACAGCAACAGCTAACGTGAGAAGTGAAGCCTGAAAAACCAAGCCAGCTGCTCCAGCCTGGTCAAAGAGAAAAGAATTATAAGAACTAGCACATGAAGTTCAATTGAACTCCGAACATATACATGAAGCATAAAGAGACCTTTAAAATGCCGAGTTGCTTGACCAAGGTTGCTGACAGGAATGTTGCAACAACACCCATAGAAGCACACAATCCACTAAATCCCCCAATGACAGATGGATTTACTCCTGTTAAACAGTTGCCCACAATTTATGAGAATCAGCAAGGAATTCAAAGGCATATGAATACATGTACTAAATGGAAGCTCACAGGCAATTATGCAGTAAATCCTCATCAGTAGAACTTCAACTAAAAAGAGATGCAATCACATTAGCGCACTGAAAATGCCTTCTTTTTGCCATCAACTGACGTATTGAAATAGCATGCAACAACCAACTCATCGTCAACAGGAAAATGCCAGTCCAATGCTAATTAAAGTTTACAATCAACATAAATGCATGCATGGTAAAAAAATCAATTTTAGAGCAAGATTGACTCAGTATGTCCTTCAAACGGTATGCTGTTTTAACCTTCAAGTCATATACAGACACTTGAATCTTAAATTCTTTTAACAGTCAAAGATCTCATATAAGTATATCATGCAATTGGAAAAAGGATATGATAAGTACCACGCTGCGTTAAAAATGCTGTCATCAAACTTCCTGGAGAAAGAACAACATTAAAGTATAGGATAACATAGGCAAGGCTTGCAGGAAGAACTGGTTGCTGCATATACTCCTTCCACCCAAGCTTGATAGTTTCCAAACCTCTATCCACTGGAAATCCAGAAAAAGGTAAATATAGCAAGAAATTATCCCATTTAAGAACAAGCACGTGATGAGTTTACCTATGCTGTTGCCATCAGCCACAGCTCCTCCAATTGACTCTCTGCAGCAGGAGTTGGATGATCTAGTGTGGTCAAGAACCCCAGTAGAGAGCTTGTTGGTCAACAATGTGAGACCAATCTGAAGGAATAATATTATTAGTAACAAATGATGGCAAAACATATTATTTATCATGAAGTGTCCCAGAAAAGTTATTACCATAACTGGTAATGACCAGATCATTAGACTAGCAGCAATCTTCAAGCAGGTCACTGGATCATACTTGGAGAGAAGAATGCCAAATAATGATGCTCCAGCAATCTGTAATTAGAGATCATATCACAATTTGACTGATTTTAATTACTAAACTAAATAAATGATTACATACTAATGAAAACATGAGACGGCCATGTGTACACCATGTAGATATACATATGTTCATTTAGATGAAATGACAATTACACATGAAGTTGCCTATATAAGTCCATATGGTAAATTTTTGAGATCATGAATTTGGTGAGCACCTCACACAGAAGATCAATTCGATTAAGAACAGCATTTGCTTGAGCAAGAGCTATCGGCCTATTTATTCCTGCTAACTGTACACAAGAGAACATCAAGTTAAAGTTTAAGACACTGCCAAATTTATAGGACTACTAAAAAAAAAAAAGCCGAATAAACGAAGACAAAAAGGAAATGCAAGGCACTACCAGCACAACCCAATCACGCTCCATAGCTACCCCTAATGCTATTCCACATAGCCTCTCAATAGCCCCTGCTACAACGAGCACAAGAAACCACGGACGGAGAATAATGGATGTCGCAGAAGTAGGAGAAACAGTATGTGCATGAATTATCATTGTTGCAGATAGCAACTGAGCAGCCACCTGACAGAAACAGAAGACTGAGGTGCAAATTGGAAGGAAAAAAACCCTCATCAAGCTACAATGTAGAAAACTATAAAGTAACAAAAAGTTACCTGGACTATATTTAAACTGATAGAAGAAGGTATTCTGGGAGAATAATCCATAAGTTTGCCAACCAAAGGACCTCCAACAATTATAGCAAGCTGTTTGATGTGGAACTTGTCAGAAAAAGCGTTAAGACCTTTAAATGAATAGGCTCAACACAACTTAACAGATAAATCACAACCTTAGTGAAGAAACCCATAACTGCCACTGGTAAAAGGCTTGGATGAATCAAAGCTATAGCAGAAGGCCAAGCAAAATTCCAAAGCTGTTCAACCAAATTTCCAGCCAGACAAGTAGCATAAAATGCTGTAACATACAAGTCTCTCACATTAGGAAGTACACAAGTATGCAGGTTGACTGACTCTTACATCAATTTAATTGGTACATCATGGCATTTTTCAGCAAGAAACTTATTGTTGTAGACTTATGGGCATTATTGAACCAGACAGGTTGGAATACTTTCTGAGCTAGAAAACTCCAAGGTCTGAACTAAAATGGATGGCGCACGTCGAAATAAGTAACTCCACTAATGCATTGAAATAGCATTTCCAGTGGTGATATCATACAGCAGAGCGAAGATACAAGGAAATCGAATAGTTTTTTGGGAATTCAATGAATCCAAAAGAATTCTAGACAATATAATTAACTGATTGTGGTACAGGCAAGTAAGGCATTGAACAGCATAAGGGACCTTCTTAGCTCAAAGAAAATACACCCTGTAGGCACCCAAAAGGCTCTCACTGGGAGACAAAATGAAGTGATTAAATCTCATCATACCAGCACAATTATATGCTTCAAACACATAATAATCGCACCAACTAGACATTCTACCTAAGAGGCTCTCCTCTTAGCCTGCAATTCTTGATGAGCAAAGTGGGGTTAAGTATTATAACAATAGAAAGAAAGGCTTGCACCTTGACCTTACACAAACTTAGTGATTCTAGTATGATTAAGGTGCAACAGTAAAACAGTTCATGAGCTTCAAGCTAATCACGGAATAATTAAACTTAAGCAAATGAACTTACCATATAGTCCAACTGGATGGGCTGGAGTTGCCGCAAGGGCATTTTGTTCCTCCTCTGATAAAACCTAAAGAAAAAACAACAGAAATATGAAAGAGAAGTATGTCATTGCTACACAATGCCACCATGTTGAGATTCAAATAAGAAAATAAACAACTAGCAAAAAAGAATGAGAAAGAAACACACAGGCAATGCTGTCAAAAGACTATCCACAAAAGTTGCTTCAGCCAGTAAACTGAGAGGTTCAGCCTCAAGGATATTGGATTTAATATGAACAATAGGGGCTGAACAATCAGGCTCATCTTCCGAGACATGTTGCGGGACATCATCTTCAGTGAGAACATGACCGCATTGTAAGTCAGAATTTGAAATTGAGCACCTTGAATTTAAATTGCTGAACCTGCATTAAAAGAAACCCAACCAGAAACTAAAGATTCAAAGTTGAAACTGTATGCAAGTGTGTATGAATGATTGTGAAGAACTGCATTGACAAACTAAAGATTCAAACTTGAAACTGTATGCAAGTGTGTATGAATGATTGTGAAGAAATGCATTGACAATCAAAAAGTTAACTAAATAACTATGCAACATCAAATAAAGTAAAATTCAACCTCAAATTTTTTCAAATTCCAAAACTTTCTCCAATTATCCTTCACTTTCTCAAAAACCAAACATGACCCAAAACACAAAACCGAAAGAATATCACAATACCTGCAAGAAATTAGTTGCCCAAAAAAAAAAATACCTGCAAGAAATTGAAGCAGGACCATAATTCAACCATCTGCGAGTAGAGAGGCGATGGCGAATTCGAAAAGCATGCGGTGTCGCCGATAAAGACGCTTGCCGTGTAGAGAAGACATTAACATTAACATTGGGAGAGAAGAGGAACGTGTGCGAAACCGAGACCATAGCTTTAACTTCAACAACTTCAAGTACCCAAACTTGAAGAAGCACCAACTAGAGTAAAATTGCTGACTAAAACTCATGCAGACTCAAAAAACAGTCCCTTTTTGCACCAAACTTTTGCGAGTTAACTTTCATCAGCAAAATGTTATCAGTAGTTAGATTAAGATAGTGCGAGGAAGAAAGAAACAATTTTTACTTCGCGGTTATGTTTATTTTTGAATTGGGTGCTGGAATCTTGTGGCTTTTGGCGACTTGAATTGAGCAGAGGCTTATCTGATAATGTTGAACTGTGCTATAGAGTTCGCCCGGCGGACAGTTTCAAGTGGGAGTTTTCCACGTTTGTGTGGCTATTAGTTTTTTTTTTTTTTTTTTTTTTTTTGAACCAGTGTGGCCATTAGTTTTGGTGAGTCATTTGCTGTTTTTCTTGGGAAAAAATTTGGTGTGCCATGTGTGAGATCATTCACCAATTAGATTTTGCCATGCTGCTATATAAATTTCCACAAATAATTTCCATTTAATTGAACCAAAATGGAAACTTAATTATTTAATTTCTCAAAATTAAGGAAAAATATCTGGGAATAAATTTTTTCTGGAAAAAAAAAATTCTTATTTATTTCAAGTATATAATACAGTGTAATACTTAAACTAAATTAAAATAAAAATAATTTAAAATCGGATTAGTCAGATTATAATATTGGATAAAAAATAATTTAGAAATTAATATGACAAATTAGCTTAAATTTTTAATATTATCAGAAAAATAATATTAATAAATTTCAAGTAGTTAGAAATCCTATTAAAGTAAAAAAAAAAAAAAGGATTTTTACAACTTTTAGTTCAAAAAATTTTTGAACATTTGAAAGGTATTCCATTTGAGAAAACACCACATATAAACAAAAATTAATAATTTTAGATAAAGCTAGTAAGAGACCAATTGTGACAAATTTGTTTTAATAGATTTAAGAACCTATTTAAGCTACGAAAAATATGAACATACAAAAAATTATATGCAACTAAAAGAAAATAATTTCTTCCAAAAGAATAATCCATCATTGAATTTATTAAGTTGTTGCTGAATTCACCATTTTCCTTATCATCATCTTTTTTCTGTTCTTGCTTTTTTATTTTTCTTTATCTCATTGTCCAGTAGACCGTGGACTATATAAGAAGTGATCATTCCGTTAACACTCACCATAAACACTTCTGCTAATATTAATTTATAGAACTTGAAATTTTTGCAATTCTTACAAGTAAAAATTCCAATTAAGCACCCTTGGTTGCCTCTTCTCTTGCTTTCTTTCACAACATACCTTCCTACACTCTACAACTCAAAACTTGCCAATGACAACCCAAATGAAGAGCTCTATCCTCAAAAATCTTTAAACATTTTGTATTGGCAGCACAACATATGCTCTTTTTAATGTTTTTTTAATTTCTTTTTGATAAAAAAAAAAAATGATCAACTCATGGACTTCGGATTCAAACAACAACAACAATAATTTGTGGATGTATTTATATTTTTAATAACTATTACACATAACATATTCAAAATCATTGAAATATAACATACAACAACAACAACAACAATGTGTGGAGGTACAAGAAAACCATAACCAATTTTTTTGGAGAAAAACATCATTGGATACTAGGTTGTGCTTCAATCCACCCATCTGCATTCAAGAAGATATTAATATATGTCAACCGCCTCCATTCACCATGTGATAAAGCCTTCTCCCATTTCACTCGTTTAGACGTATCCGATCCTGGTCCAGTGCAAAGATGTTCTGAATACGTAATTGTATGTCTACCCAAAAAAAAAAAAAAGTGATTAACGTTATTCATATATCAAAATTCGATATTATAAATGTTGATAATAAGGCAAGAAAAAAAATCTTACTCATGGCCAATATAGTCCCACGCTTGCCAACCCTCAGGCATGATAGCATCAGGCATGTAGGTTCTGGAGAAAATCACTCTTGAATATTTTCTATAAGCTCTTCCTAGATAAACAGGGCCAGTGGCACTTATAGCACAAGAAAAGAATACAAAACCATTTGCATCGTTTACATTTTCACGACCTTGAGCTGTAATATAACCAGCTGTTCCATTTAAAATTCCAGTGGTTGCATTTATACGACATCTCTGCACAAATTAACAGTATATATCCGTTCATTCAGGAGTTCAGCAGTCGAATATCTGTATCGAATTCTAACATATAAGACAAGTGATTAACGTAGCGCCCGCTGGATGAACGTAATGGGCTGCAAAAGGAGGCAAATTTTTTTTGAAAAAGACGATACTGCCCCGCGAGTGAGTAGGAACAGTATATGTTTTCATCAATTGGCAGCCAGCTTCGTATAGCGAGCGAGCCGCTACAAATATCTTTTTCGAACATATAAATATTTATGTATAATGTATAGCCTCTGACCTCATATACAGATTGGCCTGCTCCCCAAATGAAATCTATTGCACCTTCTATGTAGGAATAATTAAAAAAGTGGCGACCTTGCATATCTGTTAAGGTATCTTGGCCTCCTGAAAATCCACAACGATGAAAACTTGCCTTGTCTCCATATAGTGAAGCTGCAGGTGCCCATATGATTTTGTTCCCATCTGGCCCTTTTGGTATAATTAGATCGTATGTGTTCTGTTACAACCGTAAAAGAATTTAAGGTTAATGTATATATGAT
>CATIWK010154258.1:0-10195 GCA_949634005.1 Mallotus japonicus | reverse complement strand
CAAAAAACAAAAACTAAAGTTTTAGTCTACTTAGAACGTTGTAGCTTAAAAGTCATCATATTGAAACAAAAAAGAGTACGTCAAATTTTATTGAAAAAAAATAAAGAATACGTTAGAAGAAAAATGTCCAGAGATTTTTTTAAAAAAAAAGTAAAGAAGAGAAGTAGAAGAGAAGTATTCTAATTCAATAATAATTTTTAATACCTGATTTGTCTTGAAGACAACCAGCAAAACCCTAGGCTCCACTAAAAAAATAAAAAGAAATATGAAAAGAAAAGAATTTTGAATAAAGTAGAAGTCTTTTGGCTGTAAATAAAATCAAACCTAATATATTTCTAATCTTAGATTACTTTTTTAACCCTTTAACCTAATAAAATTAGATCTAAAACTAAGTAAGAAGACAAAAAAAATCCTCCAAGATAATAAAAAGACAGAAATTTTAATGAAGCGTGCGCTTTTGTTGTTTTGCACTTCTAATAAAGCGCAGGCTTAAGCGCAAAAGGCGTGCGCCTGACTAAACGCACCTGGCTTCACTGAGGTTGAAGCGTTATTCCTAACGGGGCCGGGCTTTTGCACCTAGGCAAGCACTTTTTGCGCTTTTGACAACACTGATCCTTGCATGTCTATGCATACATCTTTTAGTTACTTAAAAAAGAATATCAAAAGAAGAGTGAGCATATAGAACTATTCAACCATTTCTGATAAATTCCCAATGATATTCCAAACACACAGAGGTTAAGAGTCCTAAAAAGAGATAGGGAAATGGCGTTACTAAGAAAATCTAAGCAGTGTTGTCAAAAGCGCAAAAAGCGCTTGCCTAGGCGCAAAAGCCTAGCCCCGTTAAGAGTAGCGCTTAAACCTCAGTGAAGCCAGGCGCGTGCCTTTTGCGCTTAAGCCTGCGCTTTATTAGAAGCGCAAAGCAACAAAAGCGCACACTTCATTAAAGGGTTAAAAAAGAAATTTCTGTCTTTTTATTATCTTGGAGGATTTTTTTGTCTTCTTACTTAGTTTTAGGTCTAATTTTATTAGGTTAAAGGGTTAAAAAAGTAATCTAAGATTAGAAATATATTAGCTCTGATTTTATTTACAGCCAAAAGACTTCTACTTTATTCAAAATTCTTTTCTTTTATATTCCTTTTTATTTTTTTAGTGGAGCCTAGGGTTTTCCTGGTTGTCTTCAAGACAAATCAGGTATTAAAAATTATTATTCAATTAGAATACTTCACTTCTTTACTTTTTTTTAAAAAAAATCTCTGGACATTTTTCTTCTAACTTTTTTTTTTTTCAATAAAATTTGACGTACTCTTTTTTGTTTCAATATGATGACTTTTAAGCTACAACATGCTAAGTAGACTAAAGCTTTAGTTTTTGTTTTTTGCTCAAGGAATTTCAATTGCTGTTTTGTTATTTTAACACCTTTAGAATTGGTTTTTTATTAGTTTTGGAGTTTCATCTCATTATTTAGAACATTGCATTTCATTTAAGTATGTTTGTGTTGGTTATAATACCTATTCTTTATCCTATTATTTTCTTTTAGAAATTATGCGCCTTACTTCGGTCAGGCGAGCGCTTTTTTTGCGCTTTGCACTTTAGGCAATGAGAAGACTCATCGCCTCAAGTGCGCCTAACGCTTTTAACTACCTTGGATACATCAGATGATAAAATTCAAAGGATGTTGAGAATAAGCTATGATGGGCTATGTGAGAATGATAAGGAAATATTTCTGGATATCGCTTGTTTTTTCAAAGGGAATGACAGAGATTATGTTGAAAGGATATTGGGTGTTGGTTCAAAGATTGGAATAAGCCGTCTCGTTGATAAGTCTCTCATATCTGTATCAAATTATACCAAGGAGTTACACATTCATGACTTGATAGAACAAATGGGAAAAGATATTTTATGCGAGGAAAAGCAACTTGGGAGGCGTAGCAGACTATGGCATCACGAAGATATATGTTACGTGTTGACAAAAAATAAGGCAAGACCTCACTAGTTTCACTTTTTTTTTTTATTCAACTTGTTTTTGTTTTTGTTTTTGAGAGAAATAAACCCATTGCCTCTATATATCGCTTAATTTGTTTTCTCATGTATGTATATGAATTTGGAGCTGGCTAATTTACTCTTTGCTTTTAGGGGACTGAGGCAATTCAAGGAATATCACTGAATTTGTCTAATATCACAGACGAAGACGTGCAGCTTAGTCCTGAGGCATTTGAGGGAATGGACAATCTTAGATTTCTTAAATTCTATGACGGAACTACTAATATTTGGTGCAAGACTTATCATTTTTTTCGTCCTATACCAATGCCGTGGGAAAATGTTCATCTGCCCAAAGGCCTCAAATTTCTGTCTGGTAAGCTAAGGTTTCTCCAATGGGATGGATACCCTTTGGAATCTTTGCCACTTGGTTTTCGTGCAGAGAATCTGATTGAACTTTGCTTGCGTGGAAGCAAACTCAAGGAACTTTGGAACGGAGTTCGGGTAAGCTGGAGTTTTTTATAGTTTATGAAATGTATGTATCAATTTAATTAATTATTATTATTATTATTATTATTTTTTTTTTTTATCTAAACTACATGTATCCAGTGCTTGCTGTAGTTTTATTAATCTAGTTCGATCAGAGTAGGGCCATAGGCCACCTCAAACAATAGTCTTATATACACACATTTCTTTCCTTGCAGAATCTTAAAAATTTGAAAGTGATTGATCTGAGTTGGTCGAGATATCTCATCAGAATTCCAGACCTATCTAGAGCCTTAAATCTTGAAAAGTTATATCTGGAGGGTTGTAGTAGTTTGGTTGAGATTCCATCATCTCTTAAAAATTTGAGCAAGCTTAATGAACTGGATTTATCATATTGTTCCAGTCTCTGTAGTTTACCAAGCTGCCTTCATTTGGACAAACTGGAGAAATTTTTTCTTTCTTATTGCCTCAAAATCGAAGAGTTACCGGCAATTCCTTGGCATAAAAGGCACAATGGAACTGAAATATCACAAGTGCCCTCATCCTTTCCACTTTCTGAGTTGCATCTGAGTTGGTGCTTAGAGCTACGGAGTCTTCCTGACAACTTTTGCAATCTGAAATGTCTGAGACATTTAGACATCGTTCTTTGTAGAAATCTACATGCATTGCCTGAGAATCTTGGGAATTTATCATCTCTGGAGGAGCTTATTGCAAAAGAAAGTGGGATAGAAAGATTACCAGACAGCATTTGCAGTTTGAAAAATCTTAAAAATTTAGATGTTAGTGAATGTGTAAATCTAGCAGCGCTGCCAGAGAAATTGGGAGATTTGGCATCTCTTCAGAAGCTTAATGCAAGGAGAACTGGTATAACATATTTACCGCACCTTCCAATATCTCTGAAGGAGCTAGATGTAAGTGACTGCGCATCACTTAAATCAGCATCTAGATCGTTTGATTCATTTCGCGGGTTGAGAAATTGTAGATTTACGAACTGCCTAAATCTGGGAGAAGATCAACCTACTAAAATGATGGAGCTTGCATTGGAAAGACCCTTCTGCTTCAAAAGTAAAAATCGGGTATCTCTCTATTGTTCTCTATTTATTTGTTTGTGCTAAATTTATAATTTATTTTTTCAATTATTTAGCTTTAGAGTTAAATGATTTAATATTTTTTTTTATTAAATTTGATAATGTAATAATCAAAATAGTCATGTCTTAATGTTACATTTTCATTTTATCGAACTTTGATCAATGGCATGTCGAATAATATATTAGCCATTGTAATGCCACATCATCAAAATTTAGCTAAAAATGTCAAATTATTTTTATTAAAAATAGAAATTAAAATTAAATAATGAAAAATAAATTAAAAATTTGAAATTAAGTTCTTAGTTAGTGCCAATTTCCAAAACATTAATACAGTATGTATATATGATGTGTTTGTTCCTATGTTGTACAGCTTCGCAACAGGTTCGAGTTATGTGTCCCAGGAAGTGCAGTGACAGAAAAGATGAAATATAAAAATAAGAGGGGATCTTCTTTGTTTGTGTCTTTATCACAAAACATTCGAGCTCTCTATTTCTGCGTTGTTTTGGATCCCAATCTCTTTAGAGGCTGCTTTTTTCATAGACATTCTGGAAGAGTTCGTTGTGAAATCATTAATGCCAGGACCAGTAACAAAAGCAAAATCTACTCCATGGAGTTTGAAAAAATACAAAACGTGCTCCTTGGGCGTGAGGGGTCTCTTGTGGAGATTGGAAAAATAGATACGTCAAAAACCGTGCTCCTTTGGCGTGAGGAGTTCAATTCGGATAAGCCTCTTCTGGATCCAATAATCTTTTCATTTTCCTATTCATTAGGTTCATGTGATAACAGTGCAACTCCACGCTATTCATTCGGTTCACGTGATAACAGTGTAACTGCAGCCATAATTTCCACGGATGCCGATGCCATAATTGAGTGTGATGCCATCATTGAGTGTGGAGTCCATCCAGTATCCGGTATTTTACCGGATGATGTGTTAACCCACGGTGAAGATAAATTATCCGATGATGATTGATGATGTCTGGCGTAAATTCTGTTATATGGGCACTATTAGAGTGCTCCAGACTTGTTCCCACAGCCGGTTCTCACAGACGGTTCTTCACGGAGAAGAGGAGAGATTTAAACTTACAAGGACACAAACCTCTTATTTACTAATAACGTGCCATCAATAATGAATTTATAGAGTGTTGTTTTCTCGATGATGATATATAGCTTGGATGCTCTTTTCTGGTAATTCTATCTTTTATCAATTTTTTTTTAAAATTTTTTTGGCTTTTATTTTCTGATGTTGTATCTAATTCTTTGACTTGGGAATACATTTTCAAGCGAAGCACTCGGGAGCTCTGCCTTGTGATGGAAGAACAGCCTCGCACTTGTAATTTAATTTTCTTTTTAATTTTTTAGTATTATTTCTAAAAAATTCAGTTCTTTCAAAAAAAAAAAAAAAAAAAAAAATTTTCCTCAATTTCAGTGGCTTAAACTTAACCTTATTATATTTATTACATATTTTTATGAAATTTATTAAATATTATTTAAGAAAATTTATTATAATAACAAAGGGACAACATTATTGTTAGTCCTATAAATTATATAATTTTTTTTTTCAATTAAATCCTATAAAATTAAATTTTTTTCAATCAATTTTTATAAGTTTTAAAAAAGTTATTCGTTAGTCAAACTAATTTTTCATTAGTCAACCTTTAAAATTAATTTTTTTTTTTACATTTCAATCCTAAAACTATAAAAATGTCATTTTGATATTTTAAATAAATAATATTTTTATTTATTTATTTATGACTTATTCTATTATTTAACTTTTATAATAACTATATAAATCACTAAAATAATTTCAAGAAAATTTAATTAAAAAATATATTTTTTCTTAATTATTATTTTATTAATAACGATAAATAAAATTAATTAAGTATTTTTTAATTATTTTTTTAAATATAAATTTTAATTAATATATCTTAAATGAATAAATATTTTTATATACTTGGATAAACTCAATTGATTGTGTCAATATTATACTTTATGTTATACTTTAAATAAATTTTAAACTCAATTGTATTTCAATTAGACAATTTAAAAAAATATTTCTTTAAATTAGGCTATTTTACAACAAATATTTGAAAAATAACATATTTCAATTCATAATTTTATTTTTATTGTGAAATAAAATTAATTTAAGATAAAATAGAAAATTTTGTTATATTTTATCTTAAATTAATTATATTTTATTATAACAATTAAAACTATAATAAAAATTTGTTACTTTATTTTATGTTCAAATATTTATTATAAAATAGCTTAATTTAAAAAAATATTTGTCTAATTCAAATTTGATTAATTTTTTTTTTTGAAATCTAATACAAATTATAATTTTGACAAAACTAAATGAGTTTTACCTTTATAAAAAATATTTATTCATTTATGATATATTAATTGAAATTATATATTTAAAAATAATTAAGAATATTTAATTAGTTATATTTATTATTGCAAATATAAATAAAAATTTACGAAAAATACAATTTTTTATTTTTAAAATTATTTTAGTGAGTTATTTAGTTATTATAAAAGTTAAATAATAGAAGAAGTCACAAATAAAAAATAAAAAATTATTTATTTATATAGTTTTAGGATTGAAATTTAAAAAACAATTTTGATTTTAAGGGTTGACTTACGGAAAATTGTTTTGAATGACAAATAGGAATGAAAAGTCTTTTTAATACTTATAGAATTTGATTGTAAAATTTTTTTTTGTAGGACTTAATTGAAAAAAAAGTATAATTTATAGGACTAATGATGCTGTTATTGACATCACTCTCAATTTGAGAGAAAAATTCTAATCTTTTTCTTATTTCATTGTGTTCTTTCGGTTTACAGGATACAAGTATATATATATACATTGTATTAGACTAATTTAGGTAACTTACACTAATCTAGCCTGTAATTACATACTAATTTTGTGCCTTGATTCTCTCACTCAAATCCCTTTAATTTCTCACTTCATCACTCCCCCTCAAGTTGGTGCATAGATGTTGTCAATGCCCAACTTGTTTAGTAAGTAATAGAATACTTGGCTTAAGATAGCTTTTATGAGTTGTGTTCAAAATCGCAAGTGTACGGATCGTGAATTGTAGTACAAAAGATATCGTTCCCACGAGGATTGTATATTGAGCACTAATATTTTTACTTACGATCTTAGCTAGCAAATAAAATAAAAGTGATTTAGAAAATAAAATATAAAACAAAGCAAATCAAACTAAATTGAAATCAAATAATTAAAACATAGAGTCTAGGTTTAGTTTCACTATTTCAATAAGATCATGAACACTTAATAATTGAGAACATTGATTTCAGTTAAGGGTAATTGTTCTGAAATACCTAAAGACTCTCGAGTTTAATTAAGCATGTTAAGATTAAAGTTTAACCTACTCTCGTGATTAAGAAGTTAATCAAAACACATTAAGTTCCTTAACAATTAATTTACCCCTGAAGAGCTCGCCTACTCTCGTGGTCGAGTGATCTAAGTCCAATGAGTCTTAAATTGATAAATTCCTCTAACTCTCGTTGGTGAATTTGCCTATAAACATGCAAATAAGCTGGCAAAAAATGAAAGTATATATTAAGTGCAACTCATAGAATTAACTGAAAATCAATTTAATAAAACTTTGTATTCAATCACATCATGGAATAGCTACTCCTAACTGATAACTCATATTTATATATATATATTTTATAGTAATTTTTATACTAAGTATTAATGTTTTTAGTTTAATCATAATGCATTTTGATATAGTTTAGTATTTTATTTAATAAATAAAATCATGTGTTCCATCACATTATGGAATAGTTACTCCTAACCTAAACCCTAATAGAAATTTAGCCACGCATAATTGTGGCGAAGCAAACAAACATAATTAAAAGATATAAAAGATGAAGAAGAAATAAAGATAAATCTTCTTGAATCCTTGCAAATTCCTTATTTGCACTTGTTTGTTGCCTCCTCAATGCGGAATTAATTTTTTTCAAATACCTCTTAGCATCCTTTTTATAGGAAAATCTGATAGGAGACCTTTTAGCCCTTCAATTCCTCTTCCTTTCTTACTTAGGAAAAATCTCTTTTTCTTCGACACACCCACCGCATAACCGTGTTGAACTGTTTCGGCATAGTTTGAAGTACAACCAATGCACAACCGTGCATAAGCTCAGATTCAGATTCCAGAAGGTTGCACACTTTCAAACACGACCGTGCTTGAAACCGTGTCACACTTTCAAAACTTCTTCAATTCAAACAGAAAGATGCACCAGCAGCAACACACCCGTGTGGTGGGTGTGTGACATGAAATTTGCATTCCAGATGATTGCACAGGCAATGACACAGGTGTATGGCAAACCATGTCACCCCTTTTCCTTGCTCAATATGGAATTCTTTACTAAATTTCCTACAAAAAGGGAAACATTAATTAGGTACTTAAACAAAACTCCTAATGTGACTAGAATTAAATAAAAAAATAATATAATCCTAAATAGAATAGAAAACAATAATATTTCTCAATTAAGCTCAAACTTTACCCAAATTAAATCAATTTATTATTCAAAATCCATTAATATTCAACTCTAAACATATGTAAATATTACACACATCATTTCTTCTTATTCCTCTTCTGATTTTGTTTTTTGATTTGTGTCTCATGACAAGGGAAGGAAGACAACCACAACTATTCTCATAGATCATGTTGAAGGATTTCTATGGATCCAGATACTGATATTACTTAGCTAAATCAACTCCAAATAACCCAATGGTTTGGTTAGTGAGCATTTCATTAGACATAATATGTATAGTGCGACACTAGGTACAAGAACATTACCTTCTTCACAACTTAACAATAATGTTTCTTCATCCTCAAGCTCAACCGCAATTGGGTTCTTGCCAACTACTGGACTAAGGTTACTTTTCTTAGCCAGCTCTTGTTGTTTGTCTCTTGGAATTCCCTACTAGAGAACTCATTGATAACTTGCTCTTCAAAAATTTTTTGAGCTTCAAAATCTTCCCGGTCTTCTGAAATAATTATAGTGTTATTACTTTGCCAACTTTTAAAAACTCTGTCTGGACCATGCTGCCAAATTATTTCTCCACTACTTTGGTGCAGTATAATTTTGAATTGAATTGTTAAATCGATTAGAATATCCTGAAAAAAATATAGAAAAACATTATCAAGTACACACATTATATATAAACGCATGATAGATATACATATTAAAAATTTCTTTATTACCAGTTCAGCAGTCCAAACATGCCCATCTGACCAATTCATTGGTATAGCATCTACAAGATTCCATGAAGCAAGCATTGGAGCATTACCCACCAGCAAAAACTTATCCCCAAACATTCACTATTTTTGCAATTGGAATGTTAAATGTGTTGTCCTTGATGTTCTTGAGGAGGAGCACACAAGTCATTAGTTATTTTGGGAAAGTTATGAACTTGAACTCAAGAATCTGGAGAATTAAGTATAACTTACTTAATTTTAGACTTATAACTGGGTCATTTTCCAAGCACACCTATAAGCAAATAGAGCATAAATTTTAAAATTAATCAGCTAATTGTATTTGATATGCTTGCATTATATAATACTTTCAAAATTCAATTAAAGTCCTTTAGTTTTGAAATAATATATTTTTTAAGAGTAATTTATTGATATGGTGCTGTATACACTTTATTATTATTTTAATATAAGTTTCCACGCTCACTTGTTATTAAAAAAAAATTAAAAAGTTCGAAAAAAGTAAAACACTAAATTGTTAAATTTTAAAAAGTTCAAACAGATCCCTTAGTGGCATACTGTTGGAGTCAAATTATGTATAGTTTTAGGGGTTCATTTTGCATATATTTTATATATTTTGAATAGCATTTAGTATAGGAAATCATATAAAAACATATACTTTTTTATATTTTCTTTGTTTTTTGTTAGGGTAAAAGAGAATATAGGTGAATTAGTGGAGTTTGGAGCCAAAAGAAGAAGAAAAAGAGCAGAGTGGTGCAGAGCTATATTATGGCGTGATTGCGGCTGGATGCGCAATCGCAGATAAGTCAAAATAATAACCCATGAGTAACTTTGAGCCTTACGCGAGTACGATCTTCACCCGAGTGCATTTTCCTTAGGCTAGCCTCTTCTGTCGCTAGTGCACTAGTGCGACCCTTGCCCGATAGCCCTTTCTAAGCGAGCGCAGATCTTCCACGATCGCGACTTCATCGTTTCCAGCACAAAAAATGCTGAGGTGTACTAAATTTGAGAAATATCTAAGGGGAGGTGAAAAGATATGTTCTAGAAGGGCTAAAAAGGACAAAGGCAAGAATTACCTGGGGAGGAGGACACACAATATACACATGCTCACACATTCTCTCAAATAATTAAGAAATTAACAAGAAACAACACACAAGAGGAAGAGAAGAAGAAGAGGGAGAAAGAGAAGAAAAGAAAGCTGGAGGAGAGACTTATTTGAAGATTCAAGCTCCTTTGGATAACATTTTCTATCTTTTATCCTTATTCTTAACTCTTGTGTGTAATTGAATATTGAATGTTGGTTTTAATAGCCATAAGTGGCTAAGTACTTTTTATGTTGTTGGGATTTTGGAAACTCATTTAATTTAAGTTCAATTAATATAATAGTTCTTGTTT
>CATIWK010154233.1:0-15108 GCA_949634005.1 Mallotus japonicus | reverse complement strand
GCTCAAGAATGGACTTCATAGGTTAAATTCCTTGTCACCAAATATATAAACCATGATTATTATTGAACATAATGCTTTCCTAGGCTTGATCACCCTAGGAATTGAATTAGACAACGGGGTGAGATCGAGAGAAGATCCTTGCTGAGAACAAAATAATAATCTATTAATTAATCAAAGTAGGTTGAGAAACGGTTTGGTTGATTAATATCCCTTGTATGGATTTACCTAATTATAAAAAATAATTAATTATTCAAGTAGCGAGAGCTAATCACTTGGGTAATTAATATGATTGGTAGAATTATGCGAGTGCTTGAGAGAGACTTTCATATGTCCTAAGATGCCTTGGGAATGGAATAAATTCATAAGTGATAGGAAATTAACATGATTTTTAGTAAAAATTAAGCCGGGGATAAAACCCCTAACCTTTATTATATTGATAAATTTTCTGTTAGTTAAAGTTTATTTTATAGCTCTGTTTAATTAAATTAAATTAATTTTTCTTTTTAGTGACATCTTTCTTCGGTTTTCTAGACAAATAAATATAAAAAGTAATCCAATACTTAACATCTACTCCCTGTGGGATCGATACTTTATTACTACTTGGACGACTCTGTGCGCTTGCAGATTTCACATACCAACTATAGAGACTTGAACAAAGCTTATCCAAAAGACGACTTTCCATTACCACATATTGACACCTTTGTCGATAGTGCGGCTTCCAACGCAATGCACTCCTTTATGGATGGTTTTTCGGGATATAACCAGATCATGATGGCAGTGATTGATAAGCTGAAAACATCGTTTACCACTGAATGGGGCATCTACTGTTATACGGTTATGCCATTTGGGTTGAAGAACGCAGGAGCTAATTATCAGCAGATGGCCACTACTTTACTGCATGACATGATCCACAAGCAGATAGAAGTGTATGTCGATGACATGATGGTAAAGTTTCCAACCAGAGAAGGGCATTTTGAAGCTCTAGATAAGCTCCTAGCAAGGGCGGATAAGTACAATCTCATATTAAACCCGAAGAAATGTATTTTTGGGGTAACGTATGGAAAACTGCTAGGGCATATTAGTAGTCAGAGAGGAATAAAAGTGGATCTGGATAAGGCCAAAGCAATCTAAGAAATGCCTGTACCCAAGACTAAAAAGGAAGTCAGAGGATTTATCGAGCGATTACAGTACATCAGTAGGTTCATAGCCAAGTTGACTGCCATTTGTGAGCCGATCTTTAAACTTTTGAGGAAGAATCAACCAGTAATCTGGGATGATAAGTGTCAACAGGCTTTTAAAGCTATCAAGAATTATTTGATGAATCCTCCGATTCTACATCCACTGAAACCAGGTAAACCTCTGATTCTTTATCTAGTAATTGAGAAGGATGCGATAGGGGCGATGTTAGCCTAGGAAAGTGAAGGAAAGGTTGAACACGCGGTGTATTACTTAAGTAAAAAGCTGTTGCAGTACGAGGCCAACTACAGTCTATGGAGAAGATATATTTAGCTGTGATTTGGGTAATGAAGAAGCTCCGTTATTACTTTCAGTCTTATGGGATATAAGCTGTCTCTAATCATGACCCTCTAAGATACCTTCAACAGACACCATCACTCACGGGAAAATTAGCCAGATGGCTGGTTCTGCTCACCGAATTTGATATAGACTACGTGGCAAAGAAGGTAGTGAAAGGGAGAGCGGTAGCAGACTTTTTAGCTCAGAACCTTATAGCCGACGAATAAGAGTGCGAATTAGAGTTTCCTGATGAGCATTTGCGGCAATAGAAGTTCAAGGATGGAAAATGTACTTTGACGGAGCAATCAATAATCGAGGAGTAGGCATTGGTGTAATTATAATCACGCCAGAAGGAGAAATGATCCCAATGGCGAAAAAGCTCAAGTTTGAGGTAACAAACAACCAAGCCTAGTATGAGGCTTGCATTTTTTATTTGGAAGCGTTGTGCGGTGTGGGGGTAGAGGATGTCACTATATACAAGGATTCCATGCTAGTTGTGAAACAAGCTTCTAAAGAGTGGGAAGTAAAAGAAGGCAGGCTACGTCTGTATTGGGATTATTTGGCTACTGTTTCGTTGTCCTTTACTTAGTACAAATTTGTTCATCTCCCAAAAGAAGAGAATTAGATAGCAGATGCCCTAGCTACGTTGGCCTCTATATGGGAAAGTTGAGAACGGACGGAGGTCAAACCTCTAGTTCTAGTAAAGTCCCGATACCCTTACTATGAAGAAATAAAAGTAATACCGCTGGATGCTGCTGAAAGGCCTTGGTTCTATAACCTGCAGCGATATTTAGAAATGGGACAGTTCCTTGAGGATGCGGAAAAGAAAGAAAGGATATCTTTGAGGATGTTTTCACGACAGTTCATCAGCTATAATGGGATGCTGTATAAAAGGATGCCAACTGGTGTACACCTGAGATGCGTTAATAAAGGCGAAGCTCAAAAACTTATGGAGGCAATGCACGAAGGAGTATGTGGGCCACATATAAATGGGACGATCTTAGCAAAGAAGATAGCTCATCAGGGGTACTTCTAGCTGACCATGGAAACAGATTGTGTTAAGTTTGTAAAGAAATGCCATAACTGTCAGGCTTATGGTGATGTTAGCCATTTGCCGTCTATGGAACTCCAAGGGATGACTTCTTCTTGGCCGTTTGTAGTTTGGGGAAACGACATCATAGGGGAAGTGAGACCAAAGGCATCGAACGGTCATCGCTACATCGTAGTGGCCATTGATTATTTCTCCAAATGGGTTAAAGCGGAGTCGTATACTACTGTTAGGTTAAAACAAATGGCAAGGTTTATTAAAAAGAACATAATTTAACGATATGGATTGCCTCATTATGTCGTCACTAACAACGGTGTTCAATTTTGAGTAGAAACGACCACTTTGTTAAAGGAGCACAAGGTTGAGCATCATAGATCATCTCCATACAGACCACAAGCGAATGGTGCAGTAGAAACCACAAATAAGAATGTGAAGAGGATCTTGGCTAAGATACTGGAGAATTATAAGGATTGGGTAGACTATTTACAGTTTGTGCTGTGGGGATACATGACTACTGCTAAAACATTAACGGGAGTCACTCCGTATTCCTTAGTGTATGGGTGCGAAGCTGTATTGCCGGTAGAGGTTAAGACTCGATCATTAAGGGTTCTTTTGGAGTCTAAAATTCTCGAGTATCAATGGGTGGAGAGTCGTTTAACGTAGCTCGCATTGCTAGATGAGAAAAGGATGAAGGCTATGTATCATTCGTAGCTGTATCAGAAAAAGATAGCCTGAGCCTACAATAAGAAAATCAAGCCAGGGAAGATTAAAAGGGTGATTTAGTGTTGAAGCTCACAAAGCTGATCATGACAGACCCGCGGGGTAAGTTCAAGCCAAATTGGGAAGGTTTGTATCTGGTAAAGAAGCTATTCTCCAAAGGCCTTACTATTATATCTGATCTGGAAGGAAATGAGTTCAGAGAGCCTATTAACCTTGACAAGCTGAAGAAGTACTTTTTGTGAGAGTCTCACTAGGGAGAAAACCTCGCAAACAAGGTTATCTAGCCAAAATAGAGACTAGAAAAATGAAAAAATAAAAAGTCCTACTGGATTGAAAACCTTGAAAGAGACGGTCCAGGCAAAAATAAAGGACATGTAAAAGGGGAGAGAGATGAAAAATGGTTAGTTGGAAAACTTACAAGGGCAAGCAGACTAACGACATGAGATATGTCAGAAACAAAATGTATATGCATATTGTGCTTAAATTAAATGAAATAGATTATTCTAATTATTGTTAAACATTGCATTAAGTGTCTATTACAAACTATTTAACTACAAAAGGAAACCCTACCTAACAAAAAAGGATGACTTAGTTCATAACCTAATTTTGTTTCCTTTTCTTTTGATGAAAATTCTGAGCACTCGATGCTTGTAACTCTCTTGTCCTTTTGTTTTTAATAAACTCATTTTTTTTCTGTCTGTTGCAATTGGACCCATACCTTGTACTGGTCATCGGTGGATGGATCTCCGTCATATTCTATGTTCCTCTGAAGGGTTCTTTGAGGCCAAGTAGCAGTCAAGTTGTCAAGAAAATTTTAAGAAAGGGGTCCTGGTTGGGATTAATTGTTTCTGCCCATACTGTCGATAGAGACGAGCAGGGTTATAGAATATGGCTAAATAAAGGCCGGCCACAGGGACACAGTGGGTGTAAGAGCGAAGGGTTATGTGTTGCAATTTCTACCATGGACACATCCATCGGATCAGAGTATCAGGGAATGTTGACAACCAACCTCGGATATCTTCGGGTACAGGATACAGCTTCTTAGTCCTATTGGCTCTATAGCGCACAGTGTCTTAGGGAGGTTCCAACAGTCTCAACTTCTCATGAAGCCACATCTACAAGAATGATAAATGGAATACTTGGAAATGATAAAATGGCGGTATATAGAAGCAAGAGAAGAAGACTAACCTCTAATAATGATGGACTCCCAGAGAATCGCTTAGTTGATGTGAAGTTGTCTAGCCCGATGATGGTTTTTGCTAGGATGAGAGGGAATGGGTTGAATCCTGCTTCCACTTGACCCAGGATGTGGAGGACTTTGGAATTGCAATTTCCAGAGAAGTAAACAAGCAGAAATTGAGAATACAAACAGAGGGCCATCATCCGGGGCTAGTAGACTGCTTTCCTGTCTACATCCGAGACAATTTCAAGGAAGGATTCTAACTCAATCTCGGAGCCGAGAATGCAGTGAGCTGAAGACTGGGGTGGAAGATCGAGCATCCGAGCTATCTGATATTGAATAGAGTATGGATCCGGGATTCCAAGGTTAGGGGTTGTAAGTTAGCGAGTAGAATCCATGTTACAACCTAGCATAGCTTCGAATTCCTTTGGCAAGGGGCATAATTCTACTGTATTAAACCAGAAAACGTGTTTTTGAGAATCCTAAAATTGAGCTATAGCATAGAGGAAAGGGACATTGATTCTTCTAGCATGTAGTGATTTGAAGACTGATAAATGAAACGGCTCCAATTTGATCCACCGTCTAAGCTTTTTTAGGACTGGTTGTAGCAGTTTCAAGCTTCTTTCGGTCATAATTTGAGATCTTCATGATGTTTAGGGGAAGAAAATGGAGGTTTGAGGAAAGAGTGTTCGAAAATGGGCCTGAAAATGAACACTTAGGGATTTAAAGAGAGGGAACCAACCTAGCGATGAGACGATCGCCTCATCGATAAGGTGATTGCCTTTAAGACAGAAGGTGAAGAGGCGACGCCTCAGTGCTAAGGCGATTCGCCTCTTCAGCAGAAAGATGGGTGAAAATTCAATGAAGATTGCATGGTTTCAGCTATAAATACAAAGTTAAACTGATCAAATGTGCTTAATTAATTCAGACAATAAATTTAAAGTACAAAAAATATAACTGTGCAAACATACAGTCAAACTAAAAACCAAAGTACTAAGGTGCCAAAGTTTTAGCAATCGACTAGCAGTATCTAAAATTTATCAAGGTAAGTCCTGGTCTATCAAGCGTCCGACTCTGTGCCCTCAGGGTCGTCTCCACCTCCGGCACTATCATCACTCCCGTCCTCATCGACATCGTCCTTATCAATCTGAAGCACCTCGATCTGGTGCTCAAGAGTCACAATCCTCTCATGATACATCTCATCATGCTCCTGTATGAGCAGACTAAAGGTCAGTAAATCTTGTAAGCACGTATACATATAGATGTAGGAAGAATAATTACCTTCCACTGCTGAGTGATGTCCAGCATGTAATCCCAAGCACCTCGATCAGTCGGTACATGTACTGACCTTGCGCCAAACGAATCTACATTGTTGAAAAACAAAGATGTTAGTACTAATAAACGTGTTGAGAATGTTACAGAATGTAGGTCAGGACTAAACTTTCGTGAGTGGTGCATTTGAGGGTACAAGCCGGCTCCAAACTCTCATCTAGAGTCAAGAACTGCTAGGACAGCTCTCCTAGAGGAATCCAACAGCGAACCAGGGGGTCGAGAGTATAGACCAAGCTGCTAGCAACCAATGGCGCGTCGGAAGTAGTCTGCTCAGCTGCGGTCGAAGTGTCCACTGCATTGGGATCAAAGGGGGGTCTCTTCTGCTCTCTCTCTCACACCTGAGGCTTGGGATGAGGTATAGATCGAGTAGCTATAGCCTGGAAATGAGAAGTCATGTCAAAATACGATTACTTTAAGAAGTAAGCAAAAGATTAGACACTTACCTGAGAGGTAAAAGCAGCAGATAGAGGCACTGTCAATAAGAGATAGGTCCGGATGAACTCCTTATAAAGCCTAATCAAGCTCAACGCCCTCCAGCTCATACATCTAGAGCATACTCCTGGGAGGAGTCTTGAGGACGCGCCTTGCCCCAATACCCCGACTCCAATTACGAACCCGCTCACCAAAATACCAGACTCGATGGCTTGGTCCACGAAGAAGAACTCTCTTCTAAGCTAAGGGTCTAGAGTGAACCATCTCCGCATTCCACCTGTCCTTGGGTCCCCATAAGTCATTCCGAATCTTCAAAAAGGGGGAACCAACAGGTAAGTGAGTTGAGTTCATAAGATTACTAATATAATCATAAATATTGTAGGTACCACATCTTACATCAAAGAGTTCAGATGCTGCCGATGGATGTGCACTTGAGCGAGATGCTTCTTCAGGACACGGCTCGCGCCCCACCTCCCTACGGTTGGGAAATCATTCCCCACGCTAGTCACTCCGACAAGTAGCTCTAACTCCAACGCCCAGACCTGCCAAAGAAACATTATTAACCAACGTAGGTGAATAATTACAGGAAGGAATTAGAAAAGAGGAAAGGATATATCTTACTAGAACGGCGTGCCAGAAGCCGTAAAATCTCTTAGCTCCACGTACCAGCTCGTCCATGCTCCTGTATAAGTACGCCAAGGCACAGCTGCCTTAATCATATGAAGATACTCGATCCAGATCTCGTAAGGGCATCAGAAATATCAGATCCATCGAGCTAGCAGTGTCAGCAAACAGAGTGGTGCCAAAAGGTAAATCAGGAACGCTTATACCACCTGGTCGATCTCGGGAGGGGTGGTCATCGTTGCAGCTCTCTCCCTAGTATAGAAGTTTCGGATTGAGTCATGCTTGATGGTATGCATCCCCTTCATGTCTAGGACCATGCCAAGGAGACGCTCGATGTAGGCAAGCTTATCAGGAGATAGATGATGAAAGCTCACGTCGAAGGGGACAGGGTCTCCAGCGCATGTGATCCCGGTAACAGTGACGAAGGAGATGGGATTTAATGTGAGCTCTCTGAAGGGAGGTGGAAGGTGTGAGTCATGTCAATCCATCTCTCTATCAATGCATGGAGTGGCTGGTAGTCGGTCCGCCCCTGTTCAGAAGGAAGCGAGAGTATGAAATCCTCGAACCCGGTCTCCTGGATCTGATCTCTCTGATCATCTGTTAGGTCATTATAGAAGACCTGACCTCCATGAAAGTTCCCGATGCCTTTGAAGGACTTTATGTCATGCTGTAAAAGAAATCAGGAAAGTAGAATTAATATAGTGTAATATTATTGCTTATTTCAAAAAGAAAAAGAAGTGATGAATGAAAGCGGGATGAATCACCCTGTTATAGAGGTGAATCACCTCATCACAATAGCGATCACCTCTGAGACAGAGGCGATGCCTCAACAGTGGTGCAGAGGTGATTCACCTCATGGCCATGAGGCGATCACCTCATCACTGAAGCAATCGCCTCACCGCAGAGGCGATCTGTTCTCGATGCCCATCAGTTCAATTCGTAATTTATCGTGAAATTCATTGTATTTATGATCTTAGATGATAAATGAACATAAATATACTCTAACCTAATATGATTCGAAGGAAAAGTAAAGAAAAAATGGAATACTAACCTCTCCGGACGCGGATGAACAGATATGGCTCTTCGAATTCGCTATAAGAGGAATCGTGTCCTCTCTCAAGAATTCAAGGCTCCATGGAGCATTAACAAAAGGCGGAATCTGATCCTACACAGGCAAAGGGGGTGTCCTCTCTTCATCCATTTTTGAAAGAAAGAAAAGCGCGGGAAGGAGGAGGAAAGAAGAAAGAAAATGAGAAAAGGAGAAAGTGAATAGGGAAAAGGTTTCTTTCTCCTTTTATAGTAAAAAAAACGTGTGTTTTCTGAAAAATAAGAATCAGAAAAGGAGTGTGATGCGTCCTGTGAATTCACGTTGAGAACGAAGATTATCTTGTCAAAATTCGGTTTAGTCAACCTGTGCCGGGTGGCAAGCCGCATGTTCGGTTTGATTGACCTATAGCTGGGGGCAAGCGATGGAATTTCTTTGATCGAAGCATTAGAACAGAGGCACTGCCTCTCGGGCCAGGAAAACCGGAGGATGACGGCATGAGTTTCCCGCATCAAACCAGAGGGACTGCCTCTCGGGCAAAGAAAACCCGAGGATGACGGTGTGAGTTTCCCGTCTCAATTAAGGGACTGCCTCTTAGGCCAGGAAAATCTGAGGATGACGGCGTGAGCTTCCCATTTCAAATGAGTAGTGTATCGGGCTTGGTCGAGTTCCTGAGGATCACATTTTTACCGAGTGACTTATTGGACCAGGAAAACCCAGGATTCACGTTTCAAGTTGAAGAATTCACCTCTCAAGTGAAACTCGGGAATCAGGTATGCCGTTTGTTATGATTTTTTGAAAAATCATCATGGTATGCCATTTACTGTACCTAATTCTCGTATGTTATTAGGTATGGATCATTATGGGGTAATTTTCATTTATTCTTCAGCGCTTTTGTAGGTTGAAAAAGGCCCCCATGGTTACTGTTCTTATTTATGCAATGTTTTGAATTTGTTTTTCTTACATTTAGTCAAATTCATATGACTAGAAGAAATAATAGATGTATGAACATTTTGCGGAAGTGATTAATTTTTCTTTTCTATGTCTATTTCGAGTTTGGTTACAGTCACGTTGCAGTTATGCTTTAGTTGCTTTAATCTTTTTACGTTGGTGTTTTTTATTTACTGTGTATTACTTTTCTTATTGTAGCTTGTTACTTCAGTTCAGTTTTTCTCTGTCATGTTTGTGGGCTTTTTTTTTTTTACAATTAAGGGCGGTGTTTTTTTGTCATCTGTTGTAATTTGCTCTAGGTGGGTTTTCCCTTCAATAAATTTGCTTATTAATTAAAAAAAAAAATTTTGATCTTTTCTTTATCTATTCATTGGTATGGTAGTATCAATTGTTTTTGTTTTTATTTTTTTACGTAGTCTTGCAAGTTGCTATATCAGTCTATATATCAGCATAAACTTTGATGAAATGTTTATTATGGTTTTCTTGGCGTTCTAGTTTGAAGTAACTAACAGAACTTGGAAGTCCATGTTGTAGGTAGAGCTGTGTGGAGAAGCTGATGCAGCTGTGATGAGTGCTGGACTTTTGGCTACCCTGCTATGCTATGCTCGTGTGAAACAAATTGAATACCTTTTCGTTTAGATCTTGAGCCTGAAAACTTGACTGTGTACAATGGATGGATTTAGAGATAGGCTTATAAGCTTTTATTTATTTATTTATTAACGGATAATTTTCACTCGCGGTACCCAACGTTTAGAGAATGTACCACTGTGGTACCTAACTTTTCACTGGTCACTTAAAACAGTATGAACTTTATTTTAGTACCAATAAAGCAGCCGAGTCCCATCTCCGGCCGATGATGACTGCATGGCACAATTCGTGGTGTTTGACGTGGCAAACATACCTATGTCTTTTCACCACATCAGCCCTCTCTCATAAATTTATTTATTTTTATTCAACCTAACCCTCTCTCATAACTTAACATATATTTTTGTTTTTCTCTTCTTTCAAAAGTGTATAAGATTTAATATTTCCACTGTTCTCCATCTCGAAAATTTTCTCTATTGCAAGTGCTTGGAAGAAAAAGCTGCTGAAACCCTAAACCACTTCAAACCCTAAATCAGTTCAACAAACTGAAAGTGGAAGTTTCATTTAAACGAACCTTGCTTTCTCACCAACCAAACACCCTCATTTAAATAAAAAAATTCTTGAAAAATTCTACTATTCATCTTTCTCTCCCCATTAAGCTTGGTGTTAAGTTGAGGACAATGGGGTTTTCCCTATTAGCAATATGCACATGTAAAAGCAAAATACAAGAACCAATGAGCTTTGATACTTTAAGAATCTACATAATTATGAGATCAAGAGTTCGAATTGCCAATTCAAGCCTAAAATGGATAAATAAATAAAACAGCAAATTAACTACCTTGGATTCTAACTCTTGAAAGGTGTTAACAAAAATCCAATCAGCCATGTCCAGGTTAGAGAACTGACTCAATTTCATAGCCAAATAAGCTTGATAGCTCTGTGGAAACTTGAGAAAAGTTGGCAAGTCAGATTGGTATAATGGAGGTAGACTAGGCATCAATAAAAGGTTTATCATCCTCTAGCTCAAGCGGAAGACTGAGAAATCCATGGTGCAAATGATAGAAAATGCTACAAACTGTAGCTGAATTGGTAAAGAATGGAGCACCAAAGATACCATGTCGCTTAGCAACATCAAGATCCCAAGGAAGAAAAGAATCATACACAATACAGTTAACAGAAAAATTAGAATCCTGAAATTTTTGGATGAGCTGAGACAGAGATCTTGAACCATTAGCCTTAAAGGACTTAAGAAACATGTCTACTTCCTTTACTTAAGCAAAACTACCTTCATCAAACCTATCAGAAATGGCTACAACAATTAAGTTTGGAGCATAAATGGAGTTGGTTGTGTAATGGGTAACAACTAAAGTAGCCTTTACACCCTTTGATGCTAATTTTTGTCCCTCGTCCTCGCGCCGTTGATCGACCAACAGATTCAAATCGATTGAGTTTTTTGGTGATGAAGTTGATCGACCAGTAGATTTAGATCGATGGCAAATTCAGATTGGCGACAGCAGCAGATCGACGACGACAACGACTTCTTCAGGCGGCTTGGTGTCAGCTGTGGCGATAGACGGTGACAGTGGTGGCGGCAGGTGACATTCAGATCTGTAAAAAGAAAATATATAAGAAAAAGAAGAAGGTTTTCACCAATCAAATGGAATTACAATAATTTTTTTTTATTTAAATGAGGGTGTTTGGTTGGTGAGAAAGTATGAGAAAGTGAAAGAAAATTTGTGGAAAAACATAAGGAAAAAGAAGATAAATTTAATTCTAAAAAATTGAAAAAAAAATTATGAGAGAGGGCTGATGTGGAGGAAGAAAGATGCATGTTTGCCACTTAAAAATGAAGCGCCATGTCACACGCCACGTGATGTGCCACGTGTGCATCATCGGCCTGAAAGTAGAGTCAAGTACTTTATTGCTACTAGAAAAAAGGTTATACTGTTTTAAGTGACTCGCTAAAAGTTGGATACTACAATGGTACTTTTGCTAAAAATTAGGTACCGCGTGTGTAAATTACCCATCAATTAACTGAGAATTCCCAAATTGGTTAATTTTTGTTTTTTAATCTTTCGATGGGAAATCTTCATCAGATGGCATTAAGATGAGAGTAAATTATATTATTTTCTTTAAATTTTTATCTAATTAATTTTCTCCTTCTTATTTAAAAATCAATTTTTTTTCTCTTTCGATCTATTTTTCTTTTTTTTATTTTATAAAAACTAAATCTTTAATTTTTTTTAATTTACTAAGTTAAAATAATTCAATCATTTATCTTTTAAATATTATTTTAAATTTAAAATTGTAATTTTTATTGAAGTCTTTAATACTTATGTATATTTTCATCAATACTTTAATATAAAAAAAAAATCAAGTTATAATTTTATTAAATTTATTAATTTCAACAATTTTATTTTATAATAACTTTTTTTTGTTATATTAGCATTTATCAATTTTATTTCCTTTTAAATCTATTTAATTTAAAAAAAATTCTAAAATGATTTTATTTTTCATGTATTTTACTTTTATTACAATAAAATGAGAGTTTATTGTCTGATCTATTAAAAATTATTAGCTTGGATTTGCTTTTCATTTATTTTTACTTTTACTTTTACTTATTGCCATAATTTAATCCATTACCTGGGCTTGTAATTAATAAAGTTCAAAAAAGTCAGTTAACATTAACTTCCGTTGTAAAAAAAAAAAAAGTCAATTAACATGTGTTTATAGGAAGAGGTGATTAATCTAGTAGCAATTAATGAACATGAAACTAAAGCATTCATTATTAAAAAAAAAAAAAAAAGAAGACAAACTCATTAATTTAGATTTGTACAAGATCTCTCGTTTGGGACAGATATTTTGAAAGGGATAATGACATTTTAAGTCTTATAAGTATAGCCAATTTCATAATTAAGTTCTATAAGCTAATTCCTTCTCAATCAAGTCTTAAATTTTTTTAAATATAATCCCGTTAGTCCTCGACTGTTAAAAGGAACATAACTCGATGATGTGGTAAAAACGATATCGCTTCATTCTGCACTTTCTTGCCATGTAAATAAAATAAGCCATGTCAGATTTGAACTAAAATCATTAACAAAAAAATAAAATTATGGTTCTTTTTGTCAGCTTCTTTGATAGTGATTTGGGGAAAAGGGCTATCTTATATACAAAGTTTGTTTTTGGTGTTGTTCGATTCATCTTCTTTGTTGAGATAAGAATCGAAAGTGACAACAGTGGTCCTACATGTTGCTAAAAGCGAAAACAAACGACTGTTAAGATTGAGAAAAAAGGTATGTCGCTATCTTTTATAATTTTTAATATATAATTTTGGTTCCGTACGAGGTTCCTTTGAAGACACTGATTTAGCAAAAAAATAACCTTGAAAAGGTTTTCAAATAGAAATTGATGGTTTTATTTTATCATTTTTCAGAAAGGATCTGATGAGTTGTTTTTATTTTTTTTAAGTATAGATCTTAGCATGGCTTATTCATACATTGTTTGGAATTATGGTGGCAAATTTGTTAATAATGTATATGAACGGGGACTTATAGCTGATCAAATGGTGGACCCCGATGTTTTGGGCTACTGGCGTTTGCTAGCACATGCAAAGGATGACCTAAAAATAACAGGTAGCTTCAAACTTTACTTTAAGGTTCCTAATAAAGAAGGCTTAGAACTACTACATAATGATAAAAGTACTTGTGTAATGCTAGCGTTGTTAATAGAAAAAAAAAAAGTAGATGTCTATGTCATCTATGATGAATGTGGGGAGGGTCTTAGTGGAGAAAAGACATTAAATGTTGCAGGAGTAGATGCAACTAGTTTATATACAGGTTGTTCGAGTAGGCCATATGCTAGGACAGAGGAAGAGGAGTTTATAAATGTGAGTATCAGAGAGGACATTGAGTCAGGTGAGGTTAGTGGAGATGATTTAGTAGAGGATGCAAAGTTTGTTGAAGTTGAAGTAAATAATGAACATGTGGATAATGTTAAAGACATAAATGCAAAGAATTTTTCTGATGGTGATGATGTAGAGCTGCAGGAGGCTAGGGAAAATTTGAGGAAGTTAAATGAAGGGAAGATACATACTTCAGAGCCTGGTGAGAAAAAACAACAGGATGAGGGTCAATAAGAGTTGAATGAAGAAGAAAAAGGAGTAGAAGGTGTTAATGATGGTTATGAAACTGATTATGTGGATTTAGATGAGTGTAGTTATGTGTCAACGAATGAAGAGGTTGGCATTACAGGAGAGAGAAGGAAAAAGAAGTTTCCAACTTTTGATCCTAACACAAGCAGGCTTGCCTTTTGTGTTGGTATGACCTTTGAAAGCGTAGGTTAGTTTAAAGAAGCATTGGCAAAGTATAGTATCATGGAAAGGCATGATCTGAAATTTACTGAAAACACAAGGAATTTTATTAGGATGAGATGCAAAAAAAATAAGTGCCCTTAGTACATTTTTGGTTCAAAGGTTGTGAAGGAAATAGTTTTCAGGTTATTGTATATGTTAATGAACATAATTGTAACCTCATTAACAAAAAAAAAAAAAAAGTTAACTTCTAAGAGGCTTGTGAAGTTGATAAGTGAGAAGTTTGACAACATTCCTGTTGTTAAACTGATTGAGTTACAAAATTATATAAGAAAAAAAATGAAGCTGGAAGTCTCATTGATGCATTATTGGAGAGCAAAGCATTTACTCCTTGAGCAGATGAAGGGATAACAATCTCCGTGAGGCATTTAATGGAAGAATTGCTCCAACGAGGTGCAAGAACATCTATTCTTGTTTAGAAGACATCAGGAAGTTGGTTATGAAGAGGCTACAAGTTAACAAAGATATTACAAATAAATAGGTAAGAGATTTGGGACCTAGAATTAAAAAAAGGTTGCATGATAACAAGGAAGAAAGTTATAAATGCACAATCTTATAGAATGGGGCAGATGTTAGGAACCAGTTATGCAGTTAGGAATCAAATCCTAATTAGAGCTAATTTCAAAAATTTGCTCAAACATAACCCTAGATCCAATATAGAATTCCAAACCCAAGATCCAATTTGCAATTAAACACATAGCTAATATCCAAACCATCACAAAACAACATAAGAAATCATAAGTTGCGGAATACTTACTAATTTCCTAAGTGTTTGGTGTAGACCTCATTTAATCTACTACAATGGATTGTCCTCCTTGATTTATCTCATGAATCAATCTCTTCAAGCCTCCCACATGCGAGGCCTCTAGCTTGAGACACCAAGCTCCACCATATCTCCATCTTGCCTTGATCAATTGGAAGCTTGTATCCTCTCTCAAATGGCCTTTCAAGCTTCTCCCTTCTTGATCCCATACAAGAGCTCTAAGGCTTTTCTTGGATATGTGTTTTGTGTTTCTTTTCTTTTTCTTGTGAATGGTTGCCCCTGTTTTTCTCTTCCTTTTCCCACATATATATCCAAAACTCTTTTAAATAATACTTGGTGGAGATTAAAGTAGAGAAAGTTGATTTAACCCCTTGCCACTTGTCAACATATATATATAGACAATCTTGTAAGTTATATGTGTCCAAAAGAAGAATGTATAGTCAAAAGACTCATACATATTCTCTACAACACCACATACTTACACATGTCCATATATAAATATATATATATAATTATCCTTATCATAATTTGATTTATTAAATCA
>CATIWK010154207.1:0-12905 GCA_949634005.1 Mallotus japonicus | reverse complement strand
ACTATTGTTGTTATTATTATCATTACTAGAATTTAAACTTATAATTTTATAATGGCAAAAAATCATTTTTAAGCCCCTGAACTATAGTGTTTTTTCCTATTGAGCTCTTATCGTTTTATTTTGTTTCATTGAGCCTCTATGTTTTTATTTATTCACCTATTGGGCCCCTATACTATTATTTATATATACATTGAGCCCCTATACTATTATTTATGTAATACATTGAGCCCCTAAAATTTTTGCACATTTCTATGGAATTTGTCAAATTGGAGCTCAATAGGTGAATAAATAAAAGCATAGCGGCTCAATGAAACAAAATAAAACGATAGGGGCTCAATAGAAAAAACCACTATAGATCAGGGGCTTAAAAATGGATTTTGCCTTTTATAATTGATAATGTTAGTATCATTGAACCAAAACTTATTCATTATGCAAAATAATATTAAAAATGTTTTTTTTTCCCTATTGATAATTAAAAAAATTAAAGATTCTGAATTGATCTACTATTGATAGTCATTGCTCTCTTTTATAAAGGAGGTTCCAAGGTTGAAATTTCTACCAAAAATAATAAAAAGTTGTTAATTAATACTTGCAAGGACCACATTATAACACATCCCATAGCAATTAAACAATGATGCCTCAACTTGACATCCTTGCAAAGCCATTTAAGAAGCAAACAAGAAAAACGACAAGAGAAAAAAAAAAAAAAAACACCCTCATCTATTTTTTTTTTTTTTAATAAGAAAAGCCTAAATTACCTATCGGATGGTTAAGTTCTGGACCCATATCATGCCCACAGTTGAAGCAATACAATGAATGGTATGGTATATGACTACATGTTAACTTTTTCGCACCTCCACCAACTCTCCAGAGAGGGGAGTTTATGCTGGAGTTTTTGTGAAAAATTGCTGCAATGCATGGCCATTTTCAAAGGCGTTGTGGGTTATGGCAAACATATCTATTTTTAACTTATTATAATTATTGCGGGGAGCAGAAAATCACTAGCTGCACTAACTCTCTTGAGTGTTAGAATGATAAAATTATGCCTTAATTACACAATAGAGAACAATCTTTTTCTTTAAATCAACAGCGGCAGAAATCGAATTCTACACCTCATGATACCTTTAGAGAGAAGTTACCGTTTGACTACTTTCTCATTGGTATCGAGAAGTTTTTTAATTCATAAAATCATGACTGCTATTTATTAGTATTAGCAGAAAAATGGAACATCCACTGAACGTACATTCAAAAATAAATATTTGAAGAAAAGCAATAATTTGAAATTAAGATTTTAAGATTTCATAGTTTCTACCTAAATCAACTGATCTAAATATTAGAATTAAGAGAATGGTTGAATCCCGTGAATTCTTTTCATAAAAGTTTATTGATATATTTTTTTTTACAAAGAAAATTGATTTTGATTCTTGAATGATTTACATCACTTTTACTTCTATTGTAACCAAAGATTGCCTTTTATATGCAAAAGGCCTGCACATATTTTTCCTAATTGCTATATTATTTCAAATTTGATGTTTTAAGTTGAAATCATAAATATGTTTGTATAAAATATTTTAGGCGATGTCAAATATTATATAATTTATTCCTCAAAAGAATATTATATAATTTAGCTTTAATATATTATACTGAGTTCATCTTCTTAATTTGATTAAAAACACACTTAAATAAGGCTCCATATCGAGTTATGGTCAACTCTACCAATTAAACTAATTTTGGAGTTTGCACAAAATAGTTTGAAAAATATTATTTAACTATTGAGGAGTTTTTTCAAATTATATAATCAAAATATATCACATTTCTCTTTACTAACATGTCTTAGAAAATATATTGTTATTCTCAACGACAATAACAAGTCACTACATAATGTTAATACCCAATTTTCAAAAAAGAAAATATGTTGTGGCAACAGCTCTTTAAAGACATTCTAAAATGTAGAATTCGAATCTCGCCGTTAATAATTTAAAGGGGGAGGGAGGTTAATATGATCTCCCTATTTACACCCAATAAAAAAAAAACACCAATGTTCAAAGAAAAATTATATTGTGGTAACATTAAGCAAACTAATCCTAAATTTCTAAGCAAAGTTAAAACATCTTTGCCATTAAGCCTACAAATTAAGCTTTATACGTCAAACACTTACCCAAAATAATGAAAAATCACTCTAAATATACACAACTTCTGATAACATTTGAAGTAGAAAGTCCTTACTGTTCTTGTAAATTTAATTTTGATACTTTAAGTTTGAAAGAGAAAATATATTTGGTACAAATTGTGCTATGAAAATTTGGCACAAATTAATTAATATTAAATATAATGACTAATATATCATTTAATATATTAGTTCCAAAAATAATTTTTATATTCTAAAATCTTGGATACTCTTTTAAAATATATTTTTTTATTTCTATTTTTGGACATAATTTTATTAAATATTGTATTAATTTGTATTACCATAAAAAATAAATATCATATATAAAAATTTTCATTGAAAAAAAATTCTTAAAGACGCCTTGAAAAATGTTTTCTCAAAAAATATTTCGTAAAAAAATCCAAAAATATAAATAAAATGTTGATTTATTATCATTTAAAAATAATTTTTATTATTTAATATTTAATAAAATTATAATATTTTAATTATTGAAGATTTCCATATATATATATATATATATATATATAGTGATATAAATTTTTTTAAGAATTATTTTTTTGTAATAAAATCCTTATACATTATTTTCTTTCAAGAAAAAAATCATAAATTTTTTTTTCACATAACAGATCCAAAACGCTTACTAAAAATATAGCCAAATATTAAATAAAACATCAACAATTTCATTAAAAAATCTCATGGAATTTTCAAATGGATCCAATGATTTTTTTATTATAAAAAGTAAATAAGTCTAAAAAATCTATTTTATAATATTTTTAAGAATTGTACACCATTTAGTTGATGAACATTAAAAAGAGAAAAGTATTAAAAATGATACTGAAAGGTGTAATCATAAAAAGTAATATTAACTATGATCATCGACATTAACATCACGATGACTATTAATTATTTAATAACGTGTGTTGTGCAAATAAAAATAAGTGTATATATTTTTTACTCAACAAATTTAGAAAAAAAACTCATTTTCAAATTATATTGAAAAAAATAAAAAATTTAGAAGACAAATAATAGATTTTTCATAGATTATATATTGCATTATATTTTATGATGCAAGTCCTTAATTTAATTAAGAAAAAAGTCACATGGAGATATAGAGTATGACTATTGAATTTGATTAGGTCAAAGGGTCAAATTGAACCCTCAATTATACCTTAAAGTTTTTTGGTCCTAATAGGATATTTATTTTCTAAAATTGAATCATATTGGATCTTATTTTAAAAAATTATTACAATTAAGTCTTATAAGTCAAATAAAATTTTAATTTTAATAGTTAACTAAATGTAAAATTATTTAGATTAATAAATAAAAATGATAAGTTTTTTCTAAAAAATATATACCACCTAATTATAAAGTTTTAAAAAATTTTATGTCTATATAATAATTTTTAGAAAAGAATTTAAAATTCTTTTTAAAATTTTTTCAAAAAATTTGTAAACTTAAAAATTTTTAAAACTTTAGAATCAAATGATATATATATATATATATATAATTCATCAATTTTATTTATAATTTAATACAATTCAACACCAAAATTATATTCATCAATTTAATTTTAATAGTTGACTAATCAAAAATTATGCAGATTAAAATTGATGAATTTTTTTAAAAAAAAATGTATATCACTTAATTTTAAGGAAATTTTAAAAAATTGATGAATTTTTAAAAAATTTTAAGGAAATTTTAAATAATTTTTTAAGAAAAGTTAAAACGTTTCAAAAAAATTAGTATGTGGATTCAAAAATTTATAAAATTTTATAATTAGGTGATATATATTTTTAAAAAAATATTAATTTATTTTTTAATCTAAATAATTTTTATTAATTAACCATTAAAATTAAAATTTTATTTGACTTATAAAATTTTTTAAGATAAGATTAAATATGATATAATTTTTTTAAAAAAAGTTCTTATTAAGATAAAAAAAAAAAGTTTAAGATTCAATATTAATTTTAGGACGTAGTTGAGGTTCAATTTTAACTTTTAGGCGATTAATTTGATTATTCATAAGTCCCTATCTACACTGATTCCAACCCTTTATACGGTATAATTAATGTGATTCTTACTTTAGCTCATTTTTTATTAAAGAAAAGAAATTTCGATGAAAAAGGTTAATTTTGAAGTCTAAGAGTTTACTATTGCATATATTTTAAGTGCGAATTTGGCTATATTTTGGCGATTTCAGCCTACAAATTAAGCATCATACGTTAACACTTGCCCAAAATAATGAAAAATTACTCTCAAACACCTTCAAAGTTGAATTTATACCCAACTTCTGAATAACATTTGAAGCAGAAAATCCTTATTATTCTAGTAAATTTAATTTGTTATTTTAAGTTTGAATGAGTAGTATCTGCAAAGAATCTCTACTTAGCACTACTCTAGCTACTTTACGAAAGTGGTGATTAGTTAATTACTAATTTGAGTTAGCTTAATAAGATTGTCCTAAAAAGTACATAATGAATATGTTAAAAAATAACAAAGAACTCTAGTCTAGGTACCAACTCTGTGAAATCTAAAGAATGTTTGAAAAAAGTAGGCACAGATTAAATTAATTAAGAAGTAATATAATTAATTTCAAAAAAATTAATACCCACAAAGTAGGTACCAAATTTATAAGCTTACCACCACAAATTTCAACCAACCGGGTTGCTGATTAAGGGCCAGTTAAAATAGTATAATATTATTGATATATATATATATATATATATTGGTCCAAATCTACATTTCAATTGGTGTATTAAGGAACAAAAACTTTATGTAATATGTAAGAAATGCAAGTGAAGATTAGGCCTTAAAAATCTTGTTTTTCAAGAATCCACTAACCCACCTAACATTATGAAAAACGACATGGTAGCAATTCCCTCTATCATCCATCCCCCTTTTAAAGGGTTGAGGTAGCCCGTCCTGGACGAATACAACAAGTAACCAAGTGACAAGCTAGAAAGAGATCGATATTGGTATTGATATTGAGTGAAACAAAGAAAGAAAATTAACAGTTCATCATGGAACCTTTGTTTCGTTTTCTTCTTCTTTTGGTGTGCTTTCTCCCAGCTTTTGTCGATGGCAGAGTTCGACGTTACAGTTTTAATGTAAGTTCATAACAATTGTTTATGCGTAAATATGCATTGGTTGTTTTCAGCTTATTTAATTAGTGCATTTCCTCCCTCCATAATCTTTCTTCTATGGTAAACACGTTCATGGCTTCAAGTTGATTAAACAAAACCTGAAATTGCTTGCTAGCCAGCGACCTATTGTCTCATCGCAATATACACATTGTCAATATGGAGTGCGCACTTAGACATTAGCAGTTGAAGAAAATGAGCAGTTGAACAGTAAACATCTCTTTTTGCAGCACTGAAAGGTTACGGCTTAGTCTCTGATCACCACATATGATTAATAGGTTTACTTTTAATTAAATTATAAACCCTTTAATCCAAACATTATCTTATATGGACATTCATTTGATGTTGTACTTTTTCATGCGATGTCAGAAAAGTTGCCCTTCATCTAAAAGGCTGCAACTGAAGCTTTTTTAGCTTATAATTGCTGTTTTAATGTACAGCTAACTCTTTTCAAAAAAAAAATGTATATTTTCAAAAAAAAAATGTATTGCTAACTAGCAATAATAATTTAGCAGTCTATTAGTATGAACATGTAAAAGAAAGTCAAGATCTTGCCAAAATTAACTAAGCTACTACAGCTAAGAAATGAATGATAACAATTAAAGAAACCAAGGAAAAATAGAAAGCTGGGGGTACATTAATTTCAAATCATTGTATTATATACAGAATATTGACAGTGACATACAAAATAATTAGTTACAACAATTGAACACAATTCATAATTCATAACTAATGTATAATTTTGATCCTGTAATCATCACTTTCTTCATTAATTTCATCTCTAACTCTTGGTTAATTTGTATAGGTGGTGATGAAAAGTAGTACCAAAATATGCTCAACCAAGCCAATCGTTACCGTCAATGGCAAGTTTCCAGGACCAACTCTTCATGCTAGAGAAGATGATACAGTTCTTGTAAGGGTTGTCAATAAAGTCAAATATAATGTTTCCATTCATTGGTAAGTTTTATATTGTCAATAATCAATAATTGCATCTGGGTATAATGAGTATTATAGAAATTTTATTTATTTTCAATGTTTTTTTTTTTTTTTTTTGGGCAGGCATGGTATTAGACAATTGAGAACTGGGTGGGCTGATGGGCCAGCATACATTACACAATGCCCAATTCAGCCAGGACAAAACTATGTCTACAACTTCACAATCACAGGACAAAGAGGCACGCTTCTTTGGCATGCACACATTCTCTGGCTAAGGTCCACAGTTCATGGTGCCATTGTTATTTTGCCTAAGCGTGGTGTTCCCTACCCATTCCCAACACCCCACAAGGAACAAGTTGTTGTACTGGGTGAGCTGCCTACTGAAATCTCTGAAACAGTAATTAATTAAGACCATAATCACAACTTGGTATTAAATTTTTGGTTCTTGATGCAAATTTCAGCTGAATGGTGGAAATCAGATACTGAAGCTGTTATCAATGAAGCTTTAAAATCTGGATTAGCACCAAATGTCTCTGATGCTCACACCATTAATGGGCATACAGGGGCTGTCCCGAGTTGTCCTGCACAGAGTAAGTACTCAGATTATAGCTATATTTATAATCTACAAAATTACAGTAAGTAACCAAATCCATTAATGTTGATAGAATGAATGAGTTAATAAAAATTCTTGTTTTCTTTTAGGTGGATTCAGATTGCCTGTCGAAAGCGGCAAGACCTACTTGCTAAGGTTGATCAATGCTGCACTCAATGAAGAGCTATTCTTCAAGATTGCAGGACACCAACTTACAGTTGTTGAAGTTGATGCTCTGTATGTAAAGCCATTCAAAACAGACACAGTCCTGATTGCACCTGGCCAGACAACAAATGTCCTTGTCACAGCGGACAAAAATTCTGGCAAATACTTAATTGCAGCTGCTCCATTCATGGATGCACCAGTTGTAGTCGACAACAGGACAGCGACCGCCACTCTTCACTACTCCGGAACACTTGCTAGCACCCCCACAACCATCACCAGGCCACCTCCACAGAACGCCACCGCAGTTGCCAACAAGTTTATTGATTCTCTACGCAGCTTGAACTCAAAAAAATTCCCTGCTAAAGTCCCAAAAAATATTGATCATAACCTTTTTTTCACGGTTGGTCTAGGCATCAACCCTTGCCCTTCTTGCAAGGCGGCCAATGGAAGCAGGGTTGTTGCTAGTATCAACAATGTCACATTTGTTATGCCAACTACCGCTCTACTTCAAGCTCATTTCTTCAACATTAGTGGGGTTTTTACAACTGATTTTCCTTCAAAACCACGGCATGTTTTCAATTACACTGGATCCGGACCCCAAAATCTGGCGACTGTGAGAGGAACCAAGGTTTATAGGTTGAAGTATAACGACACAGTTCAACTTGTTTTGCAAGATACTGGAATCATAGCTCCTGAAAGTCACCCTGTTCACTTGCATGGATTCAATTTCTTCGTAGTTGGTAGAGGTTTAGGGACTTATAATCCTAAGACAGATCCTCACAATTTCAATCTTGTTGATCCTGCGGAGAGGAATACAGCTGGTGTACCAACAGGTGGATGGACTGCCATAAGGTTCCGCGCAGATAATCCAGGTAAAATTTAGCACACGTATATATATACATTACAAATTTCACTTTTGGGTACAATAAATTCAGAATTGATAAAAAATTTTCCCTTGAGTAGTGTACATTAAAATATTTTCTACTCTGTTTTTTGGTAGGTGTTTGGTTCATGCATTGCCATCTAGAAGTGCACACAACATGGGGACTGAAGATGGCATTCTTGGTAGACAATGGCAAAGGACCTAATGAGTCACTCTTACCACCTCCAAGCGATCTTCCAAAATGCTAAAATCCGCCAGAGAGATTTTACTTCTAGAGCAATTGCACCTTCAAAAAATGAGGTGCTCTGCGAACAATTACACCCCGGAAAATGAAAAAAGGAAGAGAGTAAAGAAAAAGAGTGAAATTAAAGAATCTATTTGTTTCTTGAGTAAATAGACAAATTTTTCTCAAGCAAGTTTGAATAATATTCATTTGTAATTGAAATATTAATGCATTTTTTCTTTGTATCTTTCGTTCTTGATTTTTTTAATCATCAGCACCGATAACATTCTAACCCCATACTTTAAGACTTTAAATATTGTAAATAATTGGCTATATGATCGTTATTGAATGTACTATATGGCCAATCATTTTGAAAGATTATACAATTCTGAAGTCTGAAACAGGGCAGGAAATTGCTGAGAGAATCATAAATTAAAACAATATCTGAACCTGCCAAACCTGAATGCAGCACTAAGATATGAGTTATGGCTATGGACTAGTTGGTTTGAATCAAATTAAGACACCCACATGAACACAAATTTTTCAACTCAAATCACCACCTCTAGCTAGTCCTAGTCAAATTCTCCTTGTGATATCTAAAGATCATATAAACAGCATTGTTACCCCCATATAAGTATTCTACTCGGATAAAGGGCATTAATTCCTAAAGGTACAAGGACACTCATATTACATAAGGACTCCATACTGGGATCAACTTTGACAAATGAATCCCAAATTAATAAAAACAATGACCCTTATCAACAAGGAGTCATAATCATATCAGGTTTATATATAATTTTCTCCTATATATACTCCTTAAATCTTACATATCATTCATATCATGCATACACGTCCTCATAAACATTTTCTTTGTTATTCTCAAAACTTTACTAACTTAGGCATCGGAGTGTTTGTGGACATACCCCACCCTCTAACCTTATTGTTTTCATGAACGCATGTGCAGATTCGAAGGATTTTCCAAATCAAGTTATCAAATACCATTTTGGTATAATCAGCAAATAATAGAATTCAATCCATTCTGATAAACCAAATGAATTGATAGTGTAATATTTTGAAGGCATGGTCAATAAGGGTGTACACGGGTTAATAATTTAAAATCTCTATAATCGTACCAAATTTTGAAAATTTTAAAAATAAAATCAACCAAATTTAAAAATCTTCATATCAAAACTATCCCATTTTTTAGGTTGGTTCAGTAAAAAATTCGGTTCTTTTAAAACAGATCGGTATGATATGATTCAAAATGAAAAAAATGAAAATCCGAAAATTTATGTTTTATACAAATTTAAATTATTAATTAAATTTATATTTATTATTAATAAATAAACCGACTTTCAAAATTAAACACTATATCACACTCTTGCACCTTATTAATGTAGACTTTCTACCACTCCTCTGCAGCGTCGCCAAGTTAAGTGTACATATATATATATATAATAAAAATAATAACTATAATAATTCCATTTCATTAATTTTAAATAATATCTATAAAATTAGATTACTTAATAAAAACAATAATTAGCAAGTTATTAAATAAAATAAAATTAGATTATATCTTAATTCATAAAAATGACTTAATTTTTCTTATTTTTGTCTATAAGATCACTACTTATTTTAATTAAAATTATGTAGTTTTGGGCAAAATTACCTCGTTTGGTATCTATAATATATGTCTATATATATTAACATACAATAAAATAATTATTATAATAATATTATTTAGCTTATTAATTTTAAATAATATCAATAAGATTAGATTACTTATAAAATATAATTAATAAGTTATCAAATACAATAATAACAATATGTTTTAATTAATAAATTATAAATTTGAAATTATACAATGTTAATTTTTTATTTCATATTTTTAATTTAAATTGATAATATAATGGGTATTCCACTTTTTTATTTGTTGTTATTAATAATAATATTTTTGGAATATAAAACTTTTTTTTTTTTACCAAAAAATATAAAACTTTAACTAAACATAAAGTTACACTTTACATTCGTTGGATGTGCACTGAATTGCATCTGTAATCTGCTGTATGTATTGTAGAGAAAAGCTTATTAGGCATATGTTATACAGGGTGTTTGACTTACCTGCTTTAGACAGATTTTTTTTTTTTTTTTTAAACAACCAATTATTATAGAACAAACAGAGAAATTACAACTGAAGCATATCTCTTTGAAGAAGAGAATGCAATTGAGGATGAACATAGAATGCCTTGTCAAGCATTAAAACACTATTATGGCATTTTGAAAGCCAATCTGCGACCTTGTTTGCATCTCTAGGAACGAAGCAAATTTTAACATTGGCAAGATAGACTAAAGAGGACTTAATATTTTCAACCAGGGTTGATGCTTCCCAAGGAGGAGTTTCCTGAGAATAAAGAAGATGAACAGATCTTTTACATTCTGTTTCAATAATTAACTGATTAGAGAAATTCTTTGTGAAGTCGAGAGCTAATCGAATGGCCATGAGCTCTGCTTGAAGAGCAGAATGGCTGCGGTCAGAAGAGGTTTTAATGTGTAGGATACGACCTTGCCAGTCCCTGCAAACAAAAGCAAGCGTGCACTTATTTGAAACTTGGTTAAAAGAAGGGATAATAATCAAATCTATCATGAGCTTAAAGGCAAAATTATCAATTCTATCCTAATTTCAAATTTGTACCAAATCTATCCTCGACTTAATGTTTGGTTTCAAATCTATCCAAACGACATTTTACACCTGAAAAAAAAAAAAAAAAAAAAAAACAGAAGTTTACACCTGCAAAAATTCTCAAACGCTTCACAGTCTGCTCCACCAACAGAAGCAAAATGATTCACAATCTGCAAGTGTTTCATCAACAGGCAGAGCATTTGTGAGTTTTGAGAAATTTGCGGGTGTAAACTTCCATTTTTTTTTTTTCAGGTGTAAAATGTCGTTTGGATAGATTTGAAACCAAATATTAAGCCGATGATAGATTTGGTACAAATTTGAAATTAGGATAAAATTGATAATTTGCCTTAAGTTCAGGATAGATTTTATTATCATCCCTTAAAAGAAGCATCACATTTCAATTTTAACACTCCAAGCGGAGGCACTATCCACTGGGGAGGAGAAGGAGAATGGAGTTGATTCTGGTTTTCCTCATTCTCAATTGTGAAAATGCTTGACCACCAATTTTCAAAAGAAATGATGACTTGTCGAGGGTGATCAAGCTTCTTATTGAAAACAAGATTTTATAAACAGTTAAATTACATTACAGGTGTTTGATAAAATTAAAAACTAGCCACTAATCCAAACAACTATAGTTTTTATGAACTTTATTTTGAAGTTTTTTTCACTAGCTGATAGTTAATAATATAAATTTATTTTTTTATTTGGACAATAATTTCCTCATTAAAATAACTAATGACAGGTAACTTATTTTAAATTAAATTTATATAATTCATTTTTTACAATTCATAATAAAATAAATATTATTCTAAATTATAATTAGTAATTAAATAATTATAATATTTATATCAAATTTTTTTAAATGTATCTCGTTTTTTAATAATTTCTAAAAATGATTTTAATAATACATAAATTAAAGAATAATAAATAATTATTTATTACAGTATATTAATTTTAAATAATTAAAATTATTATATTTATTAGTTATCAAGCATGTGCACTAGATTTGCTTGAATCCAAAGTGGATCGGGTTGTGCCAATATATTATCATTATCTTGGACTTTAAAAGGCCCTGGAATTCGAATGCTCTGTAGTGTACGAACAGGCGAAACTAAAACTTGTGCCTTGCTGCTGCTCCAGAAATGCTAATTATTATTCAATATATATATATACACTTTATTTACACTTTATTTATTTGTTGTTGAAATATATACTGTTAAATAGAAAAATATTATATCCAGATGCCTTGATCTGAGTGGTAAATATCCACCATACACTACAAAATAAAAGAGATAAGAAGACAGTTAAAATTGTCTTCTAAACCTTAAAAAATTGTCTCCAATACTTTTGGGAACAATTTTAATCATCCTCACTTGTTGTCCTTTTTACCTCCATACCCAATTCTATAGGAGACGAAATTACAAATATCGTCCCTATTACAATGGACGACAGTCGTCCCCATCTTAGAAGATGACTGTCATCCCTAAGTTGGAGATGATTGTTGTCCCAACAAGTAAGGACAACTGTCGTTCCCAAATTGCTAGGGGACAACTATTGTCCCTTAAGATGGGGACGACTGTCGTCTCTATAAGTAAGGACGACTTTCGTTCCCAAGATGTTTAGGGATGACATTCGTCTGTATTTATCCTAAATAATTATATTTTATATATTTTATACTTTTATTTATTATTTACTTATTTAATAATATTTTTTTCTTTTATCATCTCAGTATTAGTGTCCAAATAATTTGAAGTAATTAAATATTAACAATATTATTTCATTAATAGAATAAATTTTTATGAGTTCAAATTCAAATAAATCTACAAAATTAACATAAACTATTCCAAAATAATACAACTGCTGCTCTTAAGAGGCCCGTACTTTATAAGTCCTCTCCTCAACGTGTAGCTGATTGTTGAAGTCAAGTTTCAACCGGTTTCCATAGTATCCTTTGTACCCATAAAAAATTTTGTGTACCTAAAGACACATTAATATAATATGTCACTCAACTATCTCCATGACAAATATTTAAATTAATCATAAAATATACATCAATTTAAAACACATTCTCAACACCAAATAAAAAAGTTTCCAAAATATTGATAAAGAGATCGATACC
>CATIWK010154200.1:0-12999 GCA_949634005.1 Mallotus japonicus | reverse complement strand
GCATCCTTTGGCTTGAAAAACTTCCTTCATCAATCCAACAAGCTTCAAGCTTCTTCCATGCACCAATTCAAGGCTAAAAACATGTATGAAACACACAAACAACAAATAAAAACACTTAGAAGTAAAAATAACAAATACATAATCAATTAATCACACAAACATAACAAAAATTATATGAAAATAACACTAAACTATACTAAATAGCTATGCATATTTGCATTATATCAAAGGGCAAGGCAATTATAAGGAAGAATTAGGCAAAGGAAAGTGTTTCCATTGCCAAGGCGAAGAACATTAGAAAAGGAATTGTCCTAAGTTCCCTGAGTCTCTCAAGACTAAGGGAAAGGGCAAGCATGAAGAAGGTGAGACTTTCTCTAGTTTAATTGCTTCTAAATGTTCCAAGAGCTCATCCAATGAATAGGTATTGGATACCGGTGCTAGTTCTCACATTTTTTCATCCTTACAAGATCTAGCAAATAAGAGAAGGATAAGGGCTAATGAAGTGACCTTAAAGCTTGGTAATGGAGCAAGTGTTACGGCTAAGGTTATGAGATCCACTTCTATTGATTTATATAATCATATTATTGTTATTGGATGATGTATTATATGTACCTAATGCCTATAAAACATTGTCTCTATTTCTAGTTTGACTAGAAAGGATTATGAATTTCATTTTAAAAGAGACGTTTGTAACATTTACTTTGGAAGTAAAATGGTAGGCATGGGTTATTTAATACATGATTTATATTATGTTGATAATATGTCTAATAACAATGAGCCTTAAAATTAATGTAAGTAATGCAAATGCAATGCTAATTGAAAATACCTCTAACTCCAAATATCTATGGCACTTAAGATTATGTCACGTTACGGAAGATAGGATCACAAAGCTGGAAAAGATGGGAATCTTGAGCAATCTTGAATCTGCATCCAATCCTACTTGTAAGGCTTGTCTTCAAGGCAAGATGATGAGATCACCATTTGTTGGACAAATGGTAAGAGCCAATGATGTGTTGGAGATCATACATAGTGATGTATGTGGGTACTTGGTTCTTGTGAAGAACAAGAGTGAAATTCTTTGAAAAGGTTTAAAGAATTCAAAGCTCAAGTAGAGTACCAAACTGGGAAAAGTATTAAAACTCTAAAGTGAGATCAAGGAGGTGAATACTTAAGTACCGAGTTCATAGAGTTCCTTAAGGAACATGCCATCATAACTCACACCGCTTGGAACACCTTAATTAAATTATGTGTCCAACAGATGGAATCGTACTTTATTAGATATGGTACGTTCTATGATGAGCTACATTAATCTTCCTATAGGGGTTATGCACTCCAAACACCCTCCCACATACTTAATCATGTTCCATCCAAATTCATTTTTATTATACCATATGAGATATAGCATGATAAAGCACTAATTCTTAAACATGTTAAGATTTATGGATGTCCAGCTTTTATCAAAAGGCTAAAATTAGACAAGTTGGATGTGAAATCGATTAAAGGAAGGTTTGTAGGATATCCTAAAGATAGTTTAGGGTATTGCTTTCATCTTCCTGCTTAACAAGTTGTTGTTGTAAGCAAATATGCTATTTTCCTTGAGAAAGAGTGTCGTATGGGAGGTGGCAAAAGAAGAGAGATAATGTTAGATGAAGAGTCATCTAAGGAAGCCCACCAAATTGATCAAATTGACATTGATCAACCTGAAGAGCCTATTCCAATTGAGTATGATGTCACATCGACTCCTAGAAGGACTGGTAGGGTATCTCATCCTTAGAAGAGATACGGTTTTCTTCATAATATGCAAGAGTTGCATGTTCATGAAGAAAGCATTCATGAAGATGATCTAACTACATATGAAGAAACTTTATATGATGAAGATTCTTTAAAATGGCTTGAGGCTATGAAATCTGGAATGGATTCCATGTATACAACCCAAGTCTGGACCCTTATTGAGCCTCCTGAGGGTATTATACCCATTGGTTCAAATGGATCTTCAAGAGAAAGATTGGTGCAGATGGAAAGGTAGAAATCTATAAAGCTAGGCTTGTAGTGAAAGAGTTTCGCCAAAGGCAAGGGGGTCGACTATGAGGAGTCCTTCTCGCCAGTAGCTATGCTTAAATCCATTCGGATTCTTCCAGCTATAGTTACACACTTTGATTATGAGGTTTGACAAATCCATGTTAAAACCACCTTCCTTAAAGGTTATATAAACGAAGACATTTCCATGGAGCAATCCAAGGTTTTTAAATCCGAGGATAGCTCAAAAGTATGAAAGCTTAATAGATCTATTTATAGTCTAAAGCAAGCTTCAAGGAGTTGGAATCATCGTTTCGATGAGGCTATCCGTTCTTATGGATTCATCAAAAATGATGATGAGCCATGTGTTTATAAAAAGGTTAGTGGGAGCCAACTCACTTTCCTAGTCTTGTATGTGGATGACATTTTATTAATTGGAAATGATGTCGGTATGATGACTTCTGTGAAAATATGGCTATTTAAAACCTTCTCAATGAAAGACTTAGGGGAAGCGACCTATATTCTCGACATTCGAGTCTATAGAGATAGATCGAAGAGAATGATAGGTTTATCCCAAAGTCTTTCCTTGGAAAAAGTGTTGAAAGTGGTTCAACATGCTTGATTCCAAAAGAGGATTGTTACCATTTAGGCATGGTATCCATCTATCCAAGGGTATGTCACCTAAAACACCTGAAGAAATAGAGCAAATGGTTAAAGTTCCTTATTCTTCGGCTATAGGAAGCTTGATGTACGCTATGTTGTGTACTAGGCCTGATATTGCCTATACTATTAGTGTGACTAGCAGGTTTCAATCCAGTCCAAGTTTGGAACATTGGATAGCAGTTAAGGCAATCTTTAAGTACTTAAGAAGAACCAAAGATTTAGTTTTAACTTATGGAGGAGGTGATCTACAAATAGATGGTTTCACAGATTCTGATTTTCAATCAGATATAGATGATAGAAAGTCTATCTCTGGGTTTGTGTTTATCTGTAATGGAGGAGCAGTAAGCTAGAAGAGTTCCAAGCAAAGTGTTACTGCTAATTCCACTACAAAGGCCGAGTATATAGCCACGTCGAATGCTGCTAAAGAAACTGTTTGGATTAAAAAGTTCATTACAGAACTAGGAGTTATTCCTTCCATTGAGTCACCGATTCCTCTCTATTGTGACAATAATAGAGCTATTGCTTTGGCAAAGGAACTGAGGTCTCACTAGAAATCCAAACATATAGAAAGGCACTTTCATATTATCAGAAATCTAAACAATATTTTTCTCACCAGAAATCTAAACATATAGAAACTTGTTGGAAAGAGCGATATACTCATGCAAAAGTTAGCTTCAGCCAACGATGTTGCTGATCCACTCACTAAAGCACTAATGCAACTACAGTGAGATCAACATCTTGAGAAGATAGATCTAAGATACTGTAGTGATTGGCTCTAGTCCAAATGGGAGATTGTTAGCATAGGTGGTATGCCCTAGAGGCCAATCATATATTATGACATTGTAAATTATCCCAAATGGTAATAAAGAATATTCTTTTATCTAAAGTATTATTTAATTGAATATTCATCCATTAGCATAATGTTAAATGAATCTATTATCAAGAGTTGATAATATGAGCTACAGATTAATTTAGTACATATGATATAAAATATTCATAGTCGATAAATTAATATTTGGGTAATATTAATTTGACTATCACCTCTGTCTATTTTCCTTGATTAGTATGTGATACTAATAGTGGGAGGTAGTGAGTCTCATACTACTTGATATGAGATATCAGAATAGACATGTGGATACTCATGTGATGGGTGGATCGAACATGAAGTTAAATTTGTAATCGCGAGGATATTCACTTATAGTCAACGATCACAATCTAGGTTATAATGGTGCATATATATAGTCCTTTGACCTGAGGTGACACAGTCATCCACATTTAAATGGTTAGGGTTTATTACCGCTTATATACTTGTGTTATTCACATATGAGTATATGGTGTGTGGTGGCTCTAGTCAGTTAAGTGTAGGGATGAGTGTTCGACCAAGATGGGATTCATTGCCTGGAGTGAACCAGGATAAGATCCTATGCTATCTAAGTTCATTCTTGATGAATAAGTTCCTAGCCAAGACAAACATGACACAGTCTGAAAGAGTTTTAGTGCTAGAAAGTGTTTTTAGTATTTGTTATGTTTTATCAAGAATTGAAACTTGAGATGAGGTCATATGATACAGCTATTAGAGTTTGACTAAACCTTGACTCTAGGCTATATCAAGATCTTCTAATGAAGGGATTTTAGTGCACGGTAATTATAACCAATCAATACATGTATTCATTTATAATTGAGTAGTTGTGATATCGATGCTAGGGGTCACTCATAACTTATGAGAACTAAATATGTATAATTGGGATTTTCACATTTAGATTTGAAAGGAGTTTCAGATAATATCAAGTGTTGATATTATATTCTCATTGCCAATTAGACATGAACCTAGTAAGTGACACCTAAAAGAGCTCAACCAAATCACCATTAATATTAATCTAATTATTGATTAAAGAGTTTAATCAATTAATTAAGATTAATGGAATTGGATTTATGCTTTAAGCAATGATTCTAGCATATTATGAAATCTAATTCAACCAAGGGTTTAATTATTAATTTATACTTAATTAATATGAGATATTAATTAAAGTATTAAATTAATAATATGTGTTGTTTCTTTTTAGACTTGGATTAATGGCCCAAGTTGTTTGGGCCTAGGCCCAAAAAGGTTTTGGACCAAAGATTAATCCAAGATATTGAGAAAGCCCAAAGACCTAATCCAAGCCCATTTGTTATATGGATTGGGCTTGGGCCAAGTGTTGGCCCAATTACTAGGCCCAAGTCCATGTATGTGTGAATGGATAAATTTGTCATGTTAGGCATGCATTATCTCTTAATGTGTACAATGTTGACTATGGCGAATGATAAGTATTAAGCTTGGCTTATTAGGCTTGTCATGTTAGGCACATTATCTCTAATGAGTAAAATGTTAACCTTAGCCAAATCAAGATTAGGTTACATGATTAAAGTGTAGAGAATGTATGTAGACATATACATGAGATGTATTAATTCTCTACATAATTCTTGGTGCACTAGATAAGTATACAAGTTGTATACTTATCATGATGAGTTGTACACTCATCATGTGATAAGGTTTTTGCTTTCTCTACTTATAAATACATAACTTAAGAATTGTTCTTAAGGTTGGAGACTTTTTGTAGAGACACACAAAAGGAGAGAAACACATACACAAATAAACCCTAAGTGTTCTTGCAAGAAGATTATATTAGTGCAAGTTTTGTGAGAGTCACTAGAGAGGGTACTTGCAACTAATCTAATCTAAGCAAGAAGGTGATTTGGTGGAGCTTTGGTGTTTCAAGCTAGAGGCCTAACACTTGGGACGCTAAGCATTTGATTCAAGAGTTGAGCCTAACTACATCAAAGCTTGTAAATACTATTGTGGTCTACATCAAACTTAGGAGTTTGTAAGTATTCCTAAACTTAGAATTCCTAGGTTGTTGCTTTTACTTGTTGTTGTAATATTTAGTTATGTGTTAAATGCAAATTGGATCCTTGGGATAGGAATTCTTCATGTGAGAAGGGTTATGAAAGGCAAAAATTTTAAAATTTGCTCTACTTAGGCTTGTGCTCACCACACAAGTCTTTGATGCCTAAGTAGCATAACCGATTCCTAACATATTCATGGCTGTTATTGCATCTATAAATTGATGGAAATATTGTAGACCAATAATGGTTGCTGACAGCATATTTTTGAAAGCAACATATGGGGGTACATTGCTTTCAGCAAGCACAAAAGATGCTGATGGTAAGATCTTCCCACTAGCTTTCTCTATTGTTGACTTTAAAAATGATGCATCTTGGGAGTGGTTTTTAGAAAAATGAAAGAAGCATTTGTGCATAGTATCAAACAAACATGAAAGCATTAAAAAGTAATATTAACAGCATACCCTAAAGCTACACATGATTTCTGTATATACTACTTGCTAAATCACCTCAAAAGAAACTTAAAAAAAAACACAAAAAAGGATTAAAGATTTCTTTTTTAAAGCAACAAAAGCATACACAGTAGAAGAGTTTGAATACAATATGAATGAGTTAGATAGAGTTAATACAAGGATCACATTGTATTTGCATAGCATTGGAAAGAGTTTGAATACAATATGAATGAGTTAGACAAAGTTAATATTTGCATCAAATTGTATGTACATATGGGCTAGAGCTTTCTCAATCAATAGCAGATACTCAACAATGACATCAGACATAGTTGAATCAATGAATACAGTTAGCAGAGTAGCAATGGAGTTACCAATCACAACATTGCTCAAGTACTTTTGTTCTTTAATAGAAACCTGGAGGTATAAAAATAGAAATAATGCAAAATTAACCTTCACCAATTTAGCAATAAAAGCTGAAAATTGTTGAATGAAAATTTCATTTAAAGCTTAAGACTACAGGTAACATATGCAATTCTTAATTCTCCAATTGTTTCTATTATTATTTCATACACATATGATGTGCTTAATATTATTTTTATTAATTCCATTTTTCTAATTGTTCCTCTTATTTATTTCTATTCACAATAAAAATAACATCCAAAACAACCATTATACAATAGCCTTAAATTAAAAAAACTACCAAAATAACCATAAAAACCACTATAAAACATCCATATAAAACTAAAAATGAACCAATAAACAACCGCTAAAACTAAAGGAATCAATTATATACATTGGATTATGAGTGGAAGCATGGTGTGAACATGAATTCGATTAGAGTCAATTTAAAAAATTCTCCCTAGCATGCAACCCTTGCATGAAGGCAAGAATCCTAACCAAACTAAGATCACATCATATAAATTTACACAACTAAGATGCATGTAAAGTTGACAACATTTAACAAGTCAAAAATAACTAAAAACATATAGTATGTGAAGAGACCTACATTTAAGAGCTTAGTAACTCTTACAAACTCCAAATGTCAGTAGCATGCTCGATAAGCTTTAGGATATGGTTTGTATGAATCTACAAACTCCTAACTCCCCAAGTGTGAAGCCTTTAGCTCAAAACACACGGGAAGCATGGGAATGACTTCAAGCCTTTGATGGATCTCTACCCGTAAGCTCCTCCTTTAGTGACCCCAAAACTTGCTAGAGCTCCTTCGTTGTCTTAAATGATGTAGGACTTGTTGCCTCCAATGGATGGATGAATGTAGCCTTCAACTTGCACAACTTTTGCACAATGGATGATGACAATGGGCTAATGGTTGAAACACAACTCTTGTATTTCACTTACACACTTACTACACTTAGAAAGAAAGAAGAGGAAGAAGAAGACTCAACTCTTGAGAACTCTCTTTTTTCTTTCTCTCTTTGGGTTTGAATGTCTCTAATGTGAAGCGGTAAGTTGTCTAATCTAGAGAACTTCCACTAACTTAGTGTACATATGAAAGACTAATTTGCATGTGTAAAGATTCTCCATTAACTCAAGCTTGAGTGTACGGTAAGCCATATATAATCACATTGCATGGAAAGCATGTGCCTAGGTGGCCGCCATATAAGCATGATCATCACATGCATTTGCTTATGTGGCACCACCTTCAGTAAGTGGATTTTAACTTGTTAGGCTTATTTAACTCTTAAACGAGCTCATATCTACAATATCCACTAATTAGACTTATGGGCTTTATCTAACACTTAAATAAGGCCCATCTCACTAATACACATAATTATCCAATCACATCCATCATCTAGTAAGCTACATGTATATGGCCCATATCCAAACTAGTATTGTTGGCAAATATCAATTTGGTCCTTAAACTTAATTTCACATATTAAATTAAGTCCAAATTAATATTTAATCATATGATTAATAGTCCTAACCTTTGAATTAAATTTTAGGATATGCTAGATCCCCTCACATGCGTAAATCCAATTAAATTAATTTAATTAATAATTAAATTAATAATTATCATTATCGGTGCAATTTTTGTGTGTGACTTACTAGGTTCAAGTCCAAATGGCAATGAAAAATAATATTAACTCTTAATATTATAGGAAACTCTTTCCAAGCTAAATGTGAAAATCCTAATTAATCACATTTAGTTCCCATAAGTCATGAGTGACCCTTAGCATAGATGTCACTGCTACCCAATGGAAATGAATTCTATCCATAGATTTAAGAACCATAAAACATAATTATCATGCACTTAATGTACCTTCATTACAAGATCCCAATATCAGATAGAGTTATGGTCAAGTCAAACTCTAGTTGCCTCAATCATATGACCTCATTTTTAATTCAATTCAAGATAAAAACACGACTCCTACTAGAAACTCTTTCTAGCACCGAAACTCTTTTTGGGTAAGTCAAGTTTGACTTGGTCAGGTACTTATTCATCTAGAACAACTTAGACAGTGTAGAGTCTTATCCCAGTTCACTCCATATAATGAATTCCATCTTGGTTGATCACTCATCTCTACATATAATCAACTGGAGCCACCACACACTATATATCCATACATGGCTAGCACATGTATGTAAGTGGTAACAAAATCTAACCAACTATATGTCGATGACCGTGTCGCCTCATGTTAAAGGACCATATGCACCATTATGTCCAAGACAATGATTGTTGACAAAAGTGAATTTCTATGCATTCATTTATCTTATGTCACAGTTCGATCCACCCATCATATGAGTATCCACTTGTCTATTCTGATATCTCATATAAAGTAGCATGAGACTCACTACCTCTCACTATCGATATCACATACCGATTAAGGAAAATAGACAGAAGTGATAGTCTATGGATTAGTACTACCCATATATTAATCCAATGACTATGAACATTTTAGAGCATATGTACTAAATGAATTTGTCACTCGTATTATCACCTTTTGATAATAAACTCATTTAACATAATGCTGAAGGGTATATACTCAAATAAACAAAAACTTATTTAAATGAATATTTTATTGCATAGGGATAAAAATATTATATTATAGAAATGGCACTAGGGCACATCTATACTAAAAAATAACTAGAAAAACATTCAAAAAAACACTAGCTCATAAAACTGAAAATAAAACAACTAAAACAACAAAAAACAATTGACATAACAACCAAAAAAAACCTCAAAAAATCATGTATTTTGCATTCAAATAACTTTTATTAATTTCATTTTTCTAGTTGTTCCTGTTATTATTTCATACAAAATTTTTGTATTTAGTGTTATTTTTATTGATTCAATTTCTCTAATTATTGTTGTTATTTATTTCTATTTACACTAATAAATATATTTTCAAATAGGAGAAAGCTTCAAATGAAGACTTATTCATAGTTTCTGACAATCAAGCAAAATACATTGTCAACATTAGAGAGAGAACATACACTTGTAACAAATTTTAAATTGACGACCTGTCATGTCCTCATGCATTTGCAATACTGAAGCAACAAAATGAAGATTCTTACAACTATTGCTCAACATACTACACAAGGCAGACATTGTTAGAACATATGAAGAGATAGTATATCTAATAAGGAATAAAACAACATGAAAAATACCAAATCAAGAGCAACAAATACTAGTCCATCCACCACCAGCAACAATAAAAGTAAGAAGACCAAAGAAAAGAAGAATAAAAGCATCATGGGAGAAAAATTCAAAAAAGGTGTGGAAAATATCAACAGTTTGGACACAATAAAAAGACATGCAGAAATCAACCACAAAGAAACATTTGAATAGTTGTTTGTTTATAAAGATAAAAATAAACTAATTTATATTTATTTGTAAGGTTTAATGTCCTAATACAAAGTTCATTCAAATTCTAATATACACTTTCTACAATATTTAAATTGTTCAAATAAAATAACCATTAAAACAACCACAATAACAACCATTTTTATATTCAAAATAACTAAACTATTTTTTCTTTACTAATCTCCTCCTCCTCTTAACAATAACTTATTCACTCACACTTTTTAAATCCCCAAACATTTTCTGCATCCCGTAAGTATAAAGAGACACAGCCAACCTACTTCTATAAAGATCAACATTAAATCTTTCTCGTATCTCATTCCCAAACATACGAAATTCAGCAAAAGCGGCAACGTAACCACCACAATCACTAAAAAAAATTACAAAAGTTAGAAAAATAACCACAAAAAAAGAATAAAAATATAAACAAAACTTATTTATTTGTTTGGGTCCATCAACCAATTCAACATCAAAAAGGTCAATCCAACTTTTGTTGTAGAGTATATATTGACTAAGCATATACTCTGATATGAAGCTATCAACAGAAAAATTATAATTTTGTTCCTTAAATATCCCTTGCAAGCTCTGATAAAAAAAGATATTCGTTGTTGTAAAATTTGGTTTGCATCTATCTATTTTTAGGCCCTTCTTCCTAAAGTAATAAAATATAACATCCAAATGCTGAAAAAAGAAAAGAACAACAGTAAGAAAACAACCAATCATATATTCTGCTACCAAACAAAAATAAAAACCAAAATATATTAAAAACAACCACAAAAAAACCAAAATAAAACAAACTTAAGAAACCACAAATACCACAAAAACAACCAATATAAAATAAAATTTAAGAACTAAAAACAACCACAAAAATAGCCAATATAAAATAGACTTAAAACAACAAAAATAACCATAAAACAACCGTAAAACACAACTAATAAAAAACAGACTTCAAAAACGAAAACAACCACAAAATCAAACAAAAACAACTAATAGCCAACAACAACATAAAAAAAATATAATTACAATATAAATAAACAAAAATCCAACTTACAAAATATGTTAAAAGTCCTCCAGAATAATGTAAAGTATAAAAAAGGTTTTAAAAGTTACAAGAGTAACCCCAATACTTCTCAATTTTAAAAGTTACAATTGTGAAGTATGCAAGAAAAAATAATGTTCTTGATTTAGGTTTTTAATTAAAAAAAGCCTAAATCAAAACACATTAAAACACATCAAAAACAAAAAGAAAATAATTAAAAAAAGCATATTTAATGAGATTTTTCTCAAGCCAATCCTCAAACCTTTACTCCAATTTAGAATTTGATGACATGTCAACTATATCATCAAAAGAGTTGACATCACTCTTACTAATTTTATTGCAGTTCTCATGAGCACAGCCAGATTCAAACTCTCTTAAAAATGGAGACTTCATTAAAAGACTAGGCTTTTTCAACCTCTTCTTCTCAACATGTTCATATTTCTTATTAACAAAATCCTAACAAAACAACATTAGAAAAAATAAAATAAACATAATAACAAAAATAAAAATAAAAAATTGCAACAAAAAAAAAAATCAAATTACCTTACTCACTTTTTCAACAACAACATCAATAGTCTTCAAAAATGAATCATCAAAAATATCATATGATTTTTCACCTTTGTTAACATCTATATTCTCCTTAGCAATATTCACGTCAACACCTTCCTTCTCCTCCACCTTCTTTTTTTTCTACCTTCTTCTTCTTCTTCAAATCAGCACCACCATCAACATCTTTACTAACATAATGAGACTTCAACAAGGAAATCTCTCTTTCCAATTTCTTTTCTAGATCATCCAACTTTTTATCATATTGAGACTTCAAAGAAGAAATCTCACTATGCAACTTATTCTCCATCAGCTTTAAATCAATCTTTTTATTAAAATCATATTCAACTTTTTCTTCAAAACTTTTCTTATCTTGACCAGATTGTTTTTCAAAAACTTATGATTTTTTAGACTTAGGAGTCTCAAAATCATCAGAACTCACATTTTTCTCTTTAACAGATACTGGTTCAGTAGACTTCGATTCCTAAACCTTCTTATTATTTAAATTGAATCCAATCAAATTCAATCTTTTAAGTTATTCAGAAGAAGGAAAAATATCATCAAACTTCAACTACATTAAAAAATATAACAAAAATAAAATAAATAATAAAAACTAAGTATATAAGAAATACAACAAAATTTCAAAAAGAATTACCACATAAGCATCATAAATAAATAAAAAATAGCTCTCTATGTATTTAGAATCAGGAACATGAATAGATTTCCACTTCAACATTTGTGGAGTAGCATATCCAATTGGTTCAGCAAATCTCCCTTGATAAAAAAAAATCACATACTTCATAAAACCAAAACTGAAGAATAAGAGGAAATCTCATCAATCTATAATAACTTTTATCAGCAAACTTAACAGCCTTCCCTTTCAAAGAATCAAGGAGAAACTTGAACACTTCTTGCCCCATGGATAAGCATTATAATAACCATTATAATCACCACTATTAATGAGCATTAAGTATTCCATATTAATTTGATTCTGTTTTAGGGAGGAAAAAAAAACTCCACAAAATAAAGCACAACAATCCTAACAGCATCCTCATCAGAATGAGCTTTTTTACTAAAAAATAACTCCTCAACAGCATTTCTCGTTATCTTCTTAGAACTATCAAAATATTTATTAGCCAAGTTATCCTTTAAACTACTAAAACAAAATTTATCTAACTCAACAACACATCTTAAACCACTAACTAATGTAAATTCAGCCAAAGAAAGTCTCAAAAAATGACCATTTAAATTAAACCACATCTCTTCCTTCACTGGCTACCTAACCTCCCTAAGAAACAAAGAGTGAACAACTCGAGGCTGATGAAATTCATGCATATCCAAACAAAAAACAAAACAAGTCCTTGAACAATTTTAACTAAGACTCAGACAAATTATCCTTCAACTTGCCAATGACATTATCACACATATTATTTGCAACCTTATTAGGTTTAATCAAATATACCTAATCCTGAAAAATATAAACAAAAAACTACAAATTACAAAAAATAAAACAATAAAAAAAACCACCAAAATAACAAAAAACAACAAGACTAATAAGAATAACAATAATAAAAAATAAA
>CATIWK010154167.1:0-23097 GCA_949634005.1 Mallotus japonicus | reverse complement strand
TAAAAAGCAAAGAAAACGAGAGAGAACACAGATCATGCATGTATTGATCTCAAATCATTAGAGGAATGACTACACAGAACATGAGATCATCGATTTATTGATCTCAATCACATATCTTTATAAATGAACAAGAGGAGAACATAGAACACATGTAGAGGATAGAGCAGCAGGAGCTATGGCGAGATGCTAAGAAATAAAACTAGAATATATATGAAAAGGAGACGAGAGATGAGAGGTTAGAGTCTTAGAGAGGTTGATAGAGGTAGAGAGGGGTTAGGGTTAGGCGAAGAGGGAGATCACAGAGATTGAAGATGATGAATGGAGGCGGCTACGGTTAGGAAAGTTGAGAGAAAACCGTAAGACTAGGGTTACAAAAAAGGTGAGGGCGGCTGAAAATGATATTTCAATAGAATATGAAGTATATATATGTAGGGTTAAAAAACCCTTAATGTAAAACGACGTCGTTTTATATTTCGGTGGTTCGGACGGTTCGATTTTTTGAGCCATCTCACCGATCCGCCAATCGAACCCGACTTCTCTTCCCCTCTACTGATCGAACCGCCTCCTCACCCATTTCAGTGATCGAGCCGCTCCTTCAATCTGAGTCGGTCCGGTTCGACATACTCGGCCGGTTCAGAATTTGAACACCCCATTATTGCGTAGTGTCTAAAAGTCCACAAACCAAGTGCCAGGTTTGCAGAATAGCAGAAGACTTTTTTTATCAACTGTCACTGCTTGTGTATGGCTTTTATAATTAAGCTTATGTCCGCCGCATTGCTTTTGAGCTGGATTCAACAGTCCTGGTATGAATCAGAATGTTGACAGCATAGCCGTCAGGCCACACTGATCACTTGCTTCAAATAATCGACGGGTACATCATTTTTTTTTTTTTTGAAGGAGAAATTAATTAATCCGGCCATTATAGTTATGTCCGCAATGCATGGAAAAGTTGAGATAAATTAAATAGATGATCATTTAATATGGGTTCAATGGTGTTATGTAATGAATAGTAGCTGTGATGTGAAAAATGGAATTCTATGGCTATTAGAGCTGCTGGGCCACAATGTTTGAAAAGAAAGAGCCAAAGTGACCAACTTTTCTGCTACTTTCAACCAGTGGATCCCAGCACTAGGCTGTCTTAACAGTCAAAAAGTCTTCACATCCCGGGGAGTAAATCTCGGAGAGGGCATCAGCTCCAACCTTCTTTTGTTAGAACCGATGCAGCCCAAGTGATTGATCTTTCTGGCTTCCACTTCCCCTTTCACTATCGAGTCCTGAAAAATTTCAACAGCTTTAGCTCTCTCATCATACTCTCGCGCATTGAATACCCATTTCAGATACATACAAGTACCGAAAGAAATGGATTCCCCAATACCACAGTTTACCATCTTCAATCTCATATTCACAACCTTAACACTTCAATCACTCCCGAAATCTCTTGCTCTCACTCCTTGTAGAACCTCGTGTGGTAACATCGACATACGCTACCCATTTGGCGTGGACGATGGCTGCGGGGCACTGCAGTTTCGCGGCATGTTTAACTGCAGCAATGACTTGTTTTTTATAACCCCATCAGGCAACTACAAAGTGCAACACATCGACTATAACAAGAAAACAATAGAAGTATACGATCCTGCAATGTCTACGTGCTCTATTCTCCAGCCTCACCATGACTTTAAGATGACGGACATACAATCTTCCATAATCCCTCCAACTCCCGACACAGTCTTCGCTCTACTAAATTGCTCTATTGACTCCCCAGTTCTTAACCACTACAAGAATCTCTGCTTCAACTTCTCCGGCCATTCTTGCGACGAGCTTTATGGCTCGTGCAATGCTTTCAGAGTCTTTCGTTTGCTCACTAACAGTTCTCCGCCGTGTTGTTTTACTGGGTATGACACGGTGAGGTATATGAGCATGAATATTTTGGACTGCACACATTACACTACCGTGGTTAATACCGATAATTTGAAAGGCGTTGGACCCTTGGATTGGGTGTATGGGATCAAGTTGACATTTAGTTTGCCGGATACTGGATGCGAAAGGTGCGCGCAGTCAGGCGGTACTTGTGGATTTGACACGGAGACAGGAGGAATGCTGTGTCTTTGCTCTGCTTTCAGCAATTCTACTAGAGAATGTGGTAAGTATAATGGGTCTTTTTTCTTTTTCTTTTTTTTTCTCTTTTCTGAATTTATTTAAGCATCAACTGAGATTCATGGCTAGTTCTTACGATCTGATTTCTGTCTCAGCTGGGGGGAGCATTACAGCTGGTGTTGGAGGCGACCATTATTCTCATTGGAGGTTTCTCCATGTAGTACCACTAATTGTACTGGTTTTGAGTGCACTAGTGATTTTGTAACTGTGTTTTGTGATTAGATTATTCTCATTCTCTGGTACTGCTCCTTTTTCTAGTTATTCTCGTCTGTGTGACCTTGAGAGTTGCATCCAATGGTGCTCTTTGATGTCAAACCCCTCAAGTATTTATTCAACAATTTGTACATATAATGCAGAAGATCAGAAGAAAAAAAATATATCAAATACATTCTGAAACAAGAAGCCATTTATGACCAAATCACCACCTTATACACATGTATTGTGTGTAGTTCATTAAGTTTGAAAAGAGATTGCATTTTTGAAAAAAAAAGAGTTTGAAAAAAGATTGCCACTCTATATTATTAGCTTAATATTATGAGGATGATGCTATAATAACTTGAAAATTTTTGAGTAAGATGAATTATGACTGGGAATTTATTTATTTATTTATTTATTGGCACTTGTAATATAGGGCCTAATATAATTTGGGAGGAAAAAAAGATATGGTAAACTAAAAGCTAGTAGTTTTGAAACTTACATTTTAAGTCACATTAAAATGGATCTCACAAGTCTATATGTGAGAGATAAAAATTAAATCTCACACTTCTTCTTTCAAATATAAAGTACTCGCTGCATTTGAGTTGGGTGTGATAAAAAAATAAAAGAAATAAAATCAAGAATATTGCAAAAAATTTGAATTCCTTAAAATAAAACAAATGTTGGGACAATTTTATCTTCCTTGTAAGTTCACTCAACTCGAACTCTGAATTAATTGAACTCATGACCTCAACCCTTTAAGATCAAAGTGTTCTTACCACTTGAGCTAGGCCTCAAGTGTAATAGAAGCACTTATGACAATAGGATATGGGAATATCATATGAAAATATATATATATAATAAAAATAAAAAATAAATAAAACTAGGAAATTGGTTGTGGGCTATGATTGCTCTTTTTTTATTTTTTTTCAAATCGGTCATAAATTGATGTTTTTAGCATAGGTTATAATATGACCCATAAGCAAATATTTGAATTCAAAGCCCACTTTCACTTTTAGCTTCGGGTTCTCTTTGTAACGTTGGATCTCCACTCTTTTAAGAGAGAAAATCTGTGAATAATGATCATTTTTATCTTTTCATTGATCTGATGATTGTCTTTATTTAATTTTGTAGCGTTCAAATTCCAACCATAATCATCTTTAACGGCTTCACCTTTTTAATTCTGTTGGTGCAAACACGATTTGAAGCTGAAAATAGAGTCTCCCTAATTACTAGTCTTTGACAAGATATTCACAAAAAAACATGGAATTTATTAGGAGTTAAGACAAGTGGAATTATGGCAATTGCCATCTAAGTTAATTGTTCCCCTTTTTTTTTTTTAATTCGTGAACTTAAAGAAAGGTTTTGCGGATTAGCCGCCCAACTTTCAGCAGTTATTTAACAGTTTAATGTTAAAATAATTCCCTAAATGACGAGCGAATTAAATTTGAACGATAATATGTACAAAATAAATTTATCATATTAGAGCATTTTCAATAGTACTTTTTATTTTAAAGAGTATTTTTTGCTCAATAAAGAGTATCTTAAGGCTGTGTTCAAAAAAAAAAAAAAGTATCTTAAGGAATTTTTAAATATAAAGAGTGAAGAAATTTGTACATCTCCAATAGACTCTATATATTTTTAATCTTCATTTTACTTTATCCAATAAACATTAATGCTTAATTTTTTTTCTTTATTTTTTACAAGATTTCTGTTTATTTATTTAATTTTTTTCTTCCATTTGATGAAAGAGAAAATTATTTTCAATAAATAGATAAACATCAATTAATATTCTGTATGGGGAATTGAAATATTTTAGAGTAGAGAGTGAGGTTTGACTCTCTACATGTAGAGAGCTAAACCAACTTTTTACTATAAAATAAAAATATAAAGAGTGTATTGGAGACCATTTTTTTAGTTTCACTCTTTAAAATAGAGAATCTTACTTAAATAGAGAACCTATTGGAGATGCTTTTACTACAAAATTTGCAAACTTGAGTAAAAGCTTATATATATAAAAAATTTAGGGGTGTCAAAATGGGTAATGATACATCAATACGATCCGCTTAATACGTAAAATTAGCAAATTAGGATTGAGATTAAATGAGTTCGTGTCAGAAACGCGTCAACCCATTTATGACATGGTTTAACCAGTGAATCCGTTTAATTATACGTGTCATGTTGGATCGTGTCGACTCGACACAACACGACATGACACAACCTATTAAAAAGTCATGATTTTAGATAATAAATTAGTCATTTATTGCAATTTTTTATAAAAATAATATTTTTATAATTGTATTATGCAAATTGCTAAATTATAGACATTTTTTTAAATTTTTTATTAAAAATAGTATTTTTATATATTATAAATGTTATACGAGCTAAATGGATCGTGTTGAATTTTATGACTCGCACAACCCATTTAAATAAATGGGTTATACGTGTTGTGTTCATGAAACCTGTTTAATTTTCATGTCATATTAGTATTGAAATATTTGACACAATTAATCAATGGGTCGTGTTCTTGTTGACCCTAATCGTATTACCAAAGTGAGTCAACTCAACACAAACGTAACCCACTAACCCATTTTGACACCTTTACAAGTTAGAATATCGTATTCATCAGACACACACCCCCAAGCTTTAGCATGAAAATTCTTATGCACTGATGAATCATTGTAGACGAGTCAGGCAAGTCAATAAGAGTGAGTGAGTGAGTTTGGTATCAGAATCCCAAACTTCTTATTTTCATTTCAAACAAACATCAATAATATACTTGGGACTCTATCTCAGACTTAGAACCAATTACCCAACATCACATCTTCCATTCATTTTGTTTTCTTTTGACATACGTACACACAAAAATCATATACTGGTACTCGTAATCTATAAATACAACAATATTATAAGCAAAATCATTCTAAATCAAGTCAAAACATACCTTACATTACTTATAAAACTAAAAAAACACACACAAAACTCAGCACCAACCACTCTAACACTAGACATCTTTTCAATATAAAGCTCTTTCAAAGATGGCAGTAACCTAAGTTTTGGCAAGCATGTGCATTTCTAGTAATCCTCGAACCTCATGACAACTATATTAAGGTATGAATGATCCCCCACCCAAAATGGAAAACTTGTGCTTCTATAATTCTGTACATGCAACTCTTCCAAATCAACATGGGCTTGCAACCCCTCAAACAACTCCCCATGAAAATTTTAATCTCTACTATGGGTATGTCCCTAATCTAAGCGCAAAACATGAAGATCTTTCTTTTTTTCTAGGTTGGTTTCCCTTCCATGCAAATCACTGGTTGCATTACCTAATCTTGAGCAGTTCGCCTCAAAGAGAATTTAAGTTCTTTAGGGCTGTTAGACCAGCTCCACAAACTTTTCCCACTAAAAATTTGGGCAACGTTCTTAGGCTCACCGATTCCTTCACACCTAATGGCAGCTCATTTATCATAGGTGTTTCTTCAATAACAATATGGTGCAAATTAATCAAGTTTTCCATTCTTGATGGCAATTTTTAAGATTTTGACAGAATCTCAGCAGAAGAGTCTGTAGGTTGCACAGTGAAGTTGTTGTCTTAGGTAAACTTCTAATTTCAATGAAGGAAAGGTCAAGATATCTTAAGTGATTCTGGAAGCTCAAAAATTATGTAGCCCTTTAAGCATAGCACTCTGAAAACATCGTAAATTTGGTAACAAATTAAATACATCGCCTGTCAAGTGGTGCACTTCATATTCTGATCTCACTCAGTGATAAAGGTAAAAAAGTTTACAAATACGGTATGCCGTATAAGGGTTCCAATTTTTTGCTTGTCGTCTTCATCAATAATATAGGAGGAGTGAAAGACTTTTTCTCTTACTAATTGCCCACCAGCAGATGCATCCCCTAACATCAAATATTTCCTCAGCAGCCTTTCGAAGTCCAACACAGTAAGTAATAGAGAGTGTGGAACCGACACTTCATACTTTGGGGTTAGCATGAACGATTAAAAACAACTATTTTAATCATATTTGGCAAAATGGACTGTAAACTGCCAGGCAAATATTCCATCATTTTATATGTGATTGGAAGGAGGACAGAAAAAGGCAATTACCATACCCCATTTCTATTGGCTTTTTTCTTATAAAGAGTGCATTATTCAAAAAGGGGAGGAAAAAATATAAAGAGTAAAACAAAATGAAGATCTGAAATTTAATTAAACTGCTCAACTTCATGGAGAAGAGAATCTTTCAAGCCATGGTCTTCACATCTCTATATGGCAACTAGTTCATTAGCCTAAAAAAGATTTTATGAGTAGAGTGTACAGTAAAGCGTTAATGTACTGCCTATAATTTCAAACCATTAATAGCTAAGATTCAGATAGTGCTATTATTAATAAGTTGCCACTTGATAATTATGGGTTGCTGCTTAGCTAGTGTAGCATCATTAGCTAATCAAGTGGGAGTTTTTTTTTTTTAATTCTTTTCTCCTTGTTTTACCCTGCATTAATGAAAAATAATAGCTTTCTTAGAAGAATTATTTCCCAAATGTTCCAATATTTTATTTCTAGTTGTGCACATTTTAGAAATTAATTAACAAAGGAATTTTTTTTCTTATTTAAAGAAAAAAAAAAAAGGGAGAGGGGGGGTGGTGTGGCGGCAATTGAATTTAAATAAAGTCCAGTATATATGTAGACCAGCACTGGACAATTGCAACCACCTTATAGCTATTATACAAAACAACTATCATTCAGTATAATTGATTTGAGAGATTTAGTTGATCTTAAGCCACTTCTTACTTCTTACTCTAAGCTGGTTTTTATTTTCGCAGTGATATTTTTTTTAAATTCAGTGTTAGTTTAATTTTTTATAATTTAGCAATTTGCATAATACAATCACAAAAATATTATTTTTATAAAAAAATTTATAGCAAATAACTATTTAAAATCATAATAAATTATATGTATTTTTAATAGGTCGTGTCGGGTTGACACGACCCAATATGACACGTATAATTAAATGGGTTCACGTGTCAATCCACAACATGATCTGGTTAAATCATGTCATAAACGGGTTGATCCGTTTCTGACATGAACCCATTTAACTTCAACACTAAATTTTGCGTGTTAAACGAATCGTGTTCGCATGTCATTACCCATTTTGATACACCTAAAAATATATAGCTGAAAATGAAAAATCTAATTTTATTTGGCTAAAGTGACAAATCGGGACCTGAACTATTTTTCAAGGTGCTATTACACCCATAAAGATCCCAAATATGGCTATTTAACCCAAAATTAGGAGAGTGAACTACACATCCTTCCTACAGCAAGTGAAGTATATTAAATACTAATAAAAATTATATCTTTATTTTTCCTTTCTTTTTTAACATCTTTCTTTTTTCTTTCTTCCTCTTGATAAAATAGATTTATTATGTTAATTTTTATAAAATACAATAATTGTTCATCTTTTTAACAAAACCATTAGGCACCGAACACCACCACCAGCACACCAACACTACTGACGACTCATCAGCATCGCCCAACAGTACCATTAATACACAAAGCTGTCACCACATAAAACCACTAACATAAATCCAAATCTACCTTATCTTTTGACCTCCGCAATAATCAAAATTATGTTAGCCATATGATCAGAATCTTCATCTTGAACAAAAATCCATATACCCCACTAACAATTCAAAAAGAAAAGAAAAAAAAAAACGAATGACAACAAATAGTTAAAGTGGAACATATCCTATATATATATACACTGCTACTACTGTACCCATTACTCAACTATTTGAGGCAGAATAATCTATTTCATCAGTATAATTAACAAAATTTTGCAATGGGTAGGTTCATCTCTCTATAGCTTTAGCAATGTTTGCATTGAAACCGAGCTACTTGAAAATTAAAAATCTTAGTAATTTGTACTATATTTTCTGTGTCTTTTGTAGGAAGAACCTGAAGAGCCCTGAGACCATTAAAGACATACTTTTAAAAGCACCGGATTATCTTGTTAGCTTAAACTCACTCTTCATAGTAGCAGTGTTCTTAGGCTTATCATTGTGTTCCTATACTTCCACTCTCAAATGCTCCTAAACAAGCTCCAACAATCATCATCAACAATGTTTTTCAAAGTGGGAAACTCAGTGGTTCCTATATTTTTTATAACTTTAATGCGCGTTGTCATAATTATTCTACATCCTGAGGCCATCCATAAATGGGACTCGTAAAGCACGCAAATCTTTATAACATTCACTCCAAACTTCATCTAAAACAATGAGGAACTTTTTCCTGGCTAATTCCTTACACTCAAGCTAAACTTAATTAAGTTCATTTGACTCACAACACCGTGAATTGGTCGACTCAAGAATAGTTTTTGTAATCCTTAGAAATATATAGGGGTGTCAAAATGGGTTGGTGGGTCGTGCTCGTGTCGGGTTGACCCACTTTGCTGACACGATTAGGGTCAACACGAACACGACCCATTTATTAATCGTGTCAAAAATTTTAACCCTAACACGACACTAATATTAAACGGGTTATACGAACACAACACGTTTAACCCATTTATTTAAATGAGTTGTGCATGTCATTAAATTTTACATGACCCATTTAACCTGTATAACATTTTTAATATATAAAAATACTATTTTTCACAAAAAATTAAAATAATGTTTATAATTTAGCAATTTGCATAATATAATTACAAAAATATTATTTTTATAAAAAAAATTATAGTAAATAACTATTTAAAATCATAATAAATTATATGTATTATAATTAAACAGGTTTAGGTGTTAATCCGCGACACGATCTGGTTAAATCGTGTTATAAATGGGTTGACCTATTTTTTATATGAACCTATTTAACCTCAACACTAATTCGCTAATTTTGTGTGTTAGACGAATCGTGTTCGCGTGTCATTATCGATGATATATCACCTCTAAGAGTGTTTAAAGATAGGATAAACCCCCCCTTAAACAACTATAGAGGGTGGGTTCTCTCGCACGCGCGTATGCGCACATATGTGTGTGCGTGCGTGTATATGATAAAAATCCATCGATACTTAGGTCACTTTAATGATCCACCAAATTATGGGTTTAAAATACTGTAATAATCTTTCCACCACGTTAATCACTTCAAAAGATTTTCCATTATTTTCTCCAAATTGGAAGAAAAGTTATAAAATTGCTTAGCTAATCTAATCTCATCTAATCTTCTTTAAGTCATCCATCCGACCTAAAGTTCAAAAGACTTCTTAGTCAAAAAATGGGCCACCAAGTTATCCCACGTGGGCATCTGATGCTATCAATTTTCATTATTTATATATTTTTTTAGAAAAAAAATATATAAACAGATGTGGATTGTGGAACAGAGGTCCAAGTCTTCTCCAAGTTCTAACCGAAAGCATATGGAGAGGAAGAAGGGAGGAAGGAGTTGTAATTGTCAAGTCTCTATTCATTATCGTTATTATCATCTTTCTAAAAGCTACCCTTTTCGGCCCTTTACATTGTATTTGTACTTTCCTTATATTTTAGGTATTTTCTTTTCTTTTGTATTGTCAACTATGCATATGTTTATATACCCTTCTCTTGCTTCCCAAGTCCTCAATTCATCTTTACAATTATGTGATATCTGCCATCACTCTTATGTCACTTTGATATTGGATTTTTTTTTTCAATCTTGCAACAGATATTGGATTGAATCATCACTAAAATCCTTTTTTTTTTAATATAATAGCCTTAATTTACATTTACAATCATCTAAATGTTGATGTCTCTTATCATGTAGACTTAATTATCAACATTGTCAATAATCGTTGAGATCAACTGGTAGGAGGTTATTTTCGCTTAAGCGAGGTCTCAGGTTCGAGTCCTGTGTATGTAGTCACGTTGAATTAGCTGTTTGGAGACCTTTACCACCCTTATGATCCCGCCCGAGTCAAATTGGATTAGTTAGAGTCCAATGAACTTTGAATATCGGTGGTCCACACCAAAAAATTATCAATATTAATTAAGGTTTTTAAGTAGCTTTTTGTACTATTTAAATAGCTAAGTTCGTTAAAAATTATTTGCAAGTCATGTTTTGAATAAAAAAAAGTGTTCAACATATAAGTGCCTCGTAAGTAGTTCAAATGGAAAAATATATGAATATGTAGATATAGAGACTAAGATTTGAACATCCATCCCTACTTTGCTCTCCCATTGCAGTGGAGAGTGAACCACTTGAATCAACTAAAAAAATAAGATCAACATACAACATGAAAAAATAACTAAAAAAAAAAAGATCAACATACAAGATGAAAAAATAAAGTAACAAAATATATCAAGTTTAAAAGTTGTAAATATATTAAAAGAACATAATATCGAACTTGGAACTCTTCCTCACCGCCTTAGGTCTCTCTCGACTTCTTCCATGCTACTGTTGCTCATCTTCCTCCTTTGGATCCAAGACCAAAAATGGCCAAAAATTGGTCTTTCATGTTTTTTTTCCTGTTTCTTTCCTTAGGTCCAGTTAAAATAAAAGTAGTTTGCTTAGTTTTGTTCTTCCTTTTGTGATGTTTTTGCTATTTCTTCATGAGCTCTTTTTGGGTTTAAGACGAAGAGTTTGTGTTTGGCTCTATATTGAAGAAGAAGAAGAAGACTTCCCGTTTTTTGAAGAACTTCTTGATCTAGTCTACCTATGTTTTAAGAGTTTCTTCATGACTTGCAAAATGGGATTTGCCACACTCATTGTTTCGCCGAAGATGATGAAGCCCTCTCCGTACCAGGTTTGGGTCTTCTCGTTTGCCCACTTGCAAATCCTCCTGATGCGGCACTAATGTACTGGTGTTATTGTGGCTATTTATAATTTCTCTGGTATTGTTGTCTTTTTCTTTTTCTTTTATGTTTCATGTTAGAGCAAGTTTTTCTATAATTTTCTGGTAATGTATTTTTACTTCTATTTGAAAAATCTTACTCTCTCTTCCTTGTAATGCCGTTTATAAATTAATAATATATATATATTTTCTTGGTTAAAAAAAACATAATATTGTATCTTTTAATTATTAAATAAATAACATATATAATGAATGCTATTTTACGTTTAAACAATAAAAATATAAAATTTAGTTTCATATTGTAACTAATTAATAAACGTAGTAAAATCAATAAACAAAGTATAATACGTATGTGATATAGTTAAAAAAAATCATTATATGATCAATATTTCTTTATTATACAATCACAAAGATAATAATATGCTATTCTCTTACATTTTATGTCAATGGATATACATCTAATGGATTATCTCGCATTACACATTATTAAAATTAGCAACTCAAATAGAATCTAGCATTGAATTGTTCAAGACTTTGACAGTAAATAACGCATTTGTTCTTGAGTATAACAATATAAAGGTGGAGTGAGATGCCTAAAATATAAATACCTAAATTGAAAAGGGAATATTTATTTAATTGCATTATGGGATAATTAATATTCATAACTGTTGTGTAATAGCATGGAATAATAATTAAGGTTTATGAGAGGTACAACTTTTGTTGTTAATAGAGATGGATGATGAAGTTGTCAAAGTATATATACACTACAACCTAATTCCTTGTATTTGCTTATAAAATAGCCATCTTTCAAACAGTTAAGCTCAAGGTTTTGTTTCCTTTCCTCCATTAGAGAACAATTAGAACCACATGTTTTGCTACAAGTAAAACCACACATGCTAAGTAATCAAAGCTTAAACAATAACTACACACATATATAGATATATAAGCCTCTTCCCCACACGCATGGATTCAAACAAAATTGCGAGACTAACCAATAATTGATATTTCACACATTAACAACATCAAACAATAAAAATAGTACGTGTTACAAAACACATGCTATTTGGATGGAACACTTTTTTTTTTTTTATAGAAATGTCATATAACCTAAGTATCGATGGACTGTATAACAAGAGGTAATCTTTCCCTTTTAAAATTAACGAATTAATTGAAACTCTTATAACTACTGGGGGTATTATATATATATATAATTAATTAAAAAAATAGAAAAAATAAATAAAAGTAGGAAATTGGTTGTGGGCTATGACCTATGGTTGCTCTTTTTGATTTTCTTCAAATCGGCTAAAAATTGATGTTTGTAGCATAGCTTGTAATATGACCCATAAGCAAATATTTGAATTCAAAGCCCACTTTGACTTTAGCTTCGGGTTCTCTTTATAACGTTGGATCGCCACTCTTTTAAGAGAGAAAAGGTCAAAAACTGTGAATAATGATCATTTTTATCTTTTCATTGATCTAATGATTGTAATTATTTAATTTTGTAGTGTTCAAATTCCAACCATAATCATTCTTTAACGGCTTTACCATTTTTATGCAAACACTATTTTAAGCTGAAAATAGAGTCTCCCTAATTACTACTAGTCTTTGACAAGATATTCACAAAAAAACATGGAATATATTTGGAGTTAGGACAAAAGAAATTATGGCAATTGCCATCCTTTTTTAAAAAAAACTCACTGACTTTAAGAAAGTTTTTGCCATTTAGTCACTCAATTTTCGGTGATTATTTAACAATTTAATGATAAAATAGTTCACTAAAATGATGAGCCAATTAAATTTGAATGACAATATGTATAAAATAAATTTATAATCCTACTAAAAAATTTGCAAAGTTGAGTAAAAGCTTATATATATAAATATATAGTTTTAATTGAAAAATCTAATTTTATTTGGGAAACATTTAAAATTATAAAGAGTTGTGGGCCTTTTTTGCAAGAAAGATAAAGTTCAAAATCAAAATGGGCGGTGTGCTCTGTTTCAAACTTTCAAGTTTCAACCACTGTGTTGTTAGCACCACCACAAAGTAAGCTTCTTCAACTTTCAAATTTTCATGCTAATCTCTTATCTTCAAATTCATCTCAAGGCAAACCAAACCAAAGCATTCCTTTTTGGCTTCATAAACTATCATCATTTCATAGCCATGAATTCCAGATTCTAACCCAAAAAAAAAAAAAAAAGAAAAGAGTTTTATTTTTTCTTGTTATATTTAGAAGATTCAGAGCTTCAGCATGTCGAGAGATGCCTCGAGCTGTCGAATCTCGCATCGAAATGCTAATTCAAGGAATCCCCAGGAAGCAAATGAGAATGAATTCGAACACTCCTTCCTCAATTCAGCTCATTTTCCACCACCCAGAACACCTCTCAACTCAATTCCAGATCCATTTCAGTGCCAATCTGAGATTCAAGAATCCGATTTCGACTCTAAAGATAAAATCGACTCAGCTCGACCTGCTAGATTATCAGGTAAGAAAGTGGATGCTGCAGCTTATGCCACACCTAAGGTTTCCACCCGTCAAGGCAGACCACATTCAGAGCCTAACTCTGCCCATAGCACCCCCGCGAGAGTTTCTCTAGGCGGAGGAGCTAAAGTTACTACGCATTTTACTAAGGGAAGAGACCTAAGCTCTACTTACAGGCATTCTAGAGGGATTTCCATTGATAATTCTGATTTTTCAGTACAAGTTCCTCATTTTGAGCTTGATGAAGATCCTTCATTTTGGGCGGATCGTAATGTACAGGTAGGCTTGTTTTGTGCATTAGCTGTTTCAATTTGAGGTTCTGAAGATGAATTACACAAATATGGGAGTTTCTCTTTTCTGCCTCAGGTTTTGATAAGAATTCGGCCACTTAACAATGTGGAGAAGGTTTCACAAGGTTATGGTCGGTGTTTGAAGCAGGAGAGCTCGCAGACATTACTGTGGCTTGGTCATCCTGAGACCAGATTCACCTTTGATCACATTGCTGGCGAGACCATATCACAGGTGCTATATCAATCATACAAAATTGTATAGTTTCCTCTAAGATGGGCTGTTAGAATCTTATATATTCGGAAAAGCTAGAAGTTCTCCTTAACTAAGCTGGATAGAAAAATGAAGAATCAAGCTTTGTAGTTCTATTTTCGCTTTCGTATATTCTATTGATGCTAAAGCTACAGAAAATTCGTACATTTCTTAGTTGGTAGTTATTTTTTTTTATAGGAAAAGCTCTTCAGGGTTGTTGGACTACCCATGGTGGAGAACTGCATATCTGGGTACAATAGCTGTATGTTTGCTTATGGGCAGGTAAGGATTGTGTATATTTGGTGGAGGATGAAATTTTGTGCTATCGTAATCTTCGAAATGTTGTGTTGCAGACAGGTAGTGGCAAAACATATACCATGATGGGTGAGATAAATCAGATAGAAGACAAGCTCAGTGAAGATTGTGGGATAACCCCTCGCACATTTGAGTATTTATTTTCCAGGATTAGAATGGTAGTTTATTGGGTTCTACTTCCTTTTCACATTAATTTTATTTTATTTTTTACTTTTCTTTTTGGGCTCTGGTAGGGGAGGTTTATGTTGGTATTATGCACATTCTGTAGGAAGAAGAGAGGAGGATAAATGAGAAACTGAGGTTCAGTTGCAAATGTTCTTTTCTGGAGATTTACAATGAGCAGATAACAGATTTGCTGGAGCCTTCATCCTCCAATTTGCAAGTAATTTAAGTTTTACAGTCTAATTCAGTGTTATCTTCTATACATTTTAATGTGCAATAAATCGTAATACTACAACCCTTTATTATAGCTTAGAGAAGATTCAAGGAAAGGTGTATATGTTGAAAACCTTACAGAGTATAACGTGAAGACTGTTAATGATGTCACCAGACTTCTGTCACAGGTATGCAGCACTTAGTGTCTATGGTTATTTGCTATGAACTGTGTGGACTTTGCTGATTACTTCTATTCCATGTGCACAGGGTGCTGCGAATAGGAAAATGGCCACAACCAACATGAACAGTGAGAGCAGCCGTTCCCACAGCGTTTTCACTTGCATCATTGAAAGCTGGTGGGAAAAAGATTCCATGACCCACTTTAGGTTTGCAAGGTTAAATTTAGTAGATTTGGCTGGTTCTGAAAGGTATGCTCTCTCCTTTATACAGTGGCCAGTTAACAATTTATATTTTAAATTCTCGACTAAGTATTAGATCAATTAGGCAGAAAAGCTCTGGTGCCGAAGGAGATCGTCTAAAAGAAGCAGCAAATATAAACAAATCTTTATCGACTCTGGGGTAAGAAGATGACGTGCCTGCTTTAAGTTTTCTTGTTATGTAGTTTATATTTTATTTACAAAGCCTCAGCATGCCTGGTGCAACATGAAAATGGAGAAGTACTAAAGATATGGAACATCATTGAAATTCGGTTAATAAAAATTAAATGTAATTATATTATATAATTGGATAATTGGAGCTATCACCACTAAGTACGATGGAAAGTTCACAAAAATTCCGAAGCTTTTCCTGGACTTTTGGTTTGCATGCGTTTCCCTTGTAATTGACTCGGTATATATAAATAACTGAGACTAAAAATGCTGCCAGAAAGACTATACATCCTTCAGAATTTGGCCTAAAAGGCGTACTGAATGTTACCACAGAAATGAAAGTCCTCATTTATATTGAGTAAGATTAAAAGTTTCATAAGCATTTCTCAGTTGTTTACTTTTTTCCATTTTCATATCATGCGATTAAATTGGTGCTACATTTTTAATTAACTTACAAAACTTTTCTGCCTTAGATTGGTGATAATGTCTTTGGTTGATTTAGCACACGGAAAACATAGGCATGTTCCCTACAGAGATTCTCGGCTAACATTTCTACTTCAGGTTAAATATACACTGTACTACTATACTGTCTAGTTTTCTGTGTGTTTTATAGTTTTTGCCTCACCATGAAAATCTTATTGTTTATGTACCTGTACGCAGGATTCCCTGGGAGGAAACTCAAAAACAACAATTATAGCAAATATCAGTCCATCCATTTGGTCAGTGCTAACTTCAAATTTTCCACCGATGAAATCCTTATAAGTTTTTATTTATTTATTTATTTATTTTAAATGTAAATTATCCTTTTCCTTGCAGCTCTGCACATGAAACACTGAGCACTCTGAAATTTGCCCAACGTGCGAAACTCATCCAAAATAATGTACTCAACCTTGAACTTAGACTATGTTTCAATTTTCGTGGAAATTAACTTACATTTAATTCCCTTTACTCCCTCTATTCACGACATAGGCTAAAGTGAATGAAGATGCTTCAGGTGATGTTAGTACTCTTCAGCGACAAATCCAACTATTAAAGGTAATGCTAACCTTTTTGCTGAAAACCTTCCGGCTATCAGAACTGAAACATTTTCTGTATTTGTGCAGGACCAATTGTCCTTTCTCATAAAGCATCATAACCTCTCAACGTCTCTATCTGGTTGTCTGACAACTTCTGAAGAATCCAGTTTTACCAGCAATCCCCAGTTAAATATCTCCTTGAAAGAAAAAGGAGTAGCTGATAACCACAATCTAAAAAGCATCATCAATGAGAAGGTAAGTCTTTCACCTTCAAATTGATTATTTACAAGATTTGGGTTGTCAAGGATGTCTACTTGGTATTTTTCTGGGCTGGAGTGCTAACATCTACTTGTCAGATGAAATCCTTGGAAGCTACTTTAGTTGGTGCACTTAGGAGAGAAAAGATGGCTGAAAAGGAGCTCCAGAAGTTAGAGGCTGAAATAGAGCATGTAAACCAATTTGTACGTGGGCTTATAACTTGCAATTCTACTTTGTGAAATTTTAGGAGATATATTCATCGAGTACCTTGCAGCTTTATAGAAATAAAAGCCAAATGATTGCCTGCACATATAATTGAGTCATCACTTGCAGGCTTGCCAAAGGGAGGAAGAGCTACAGCGAACCAAAATGATGCTAAGACTTCAAGAGGCGAAAATTAAGCATCTAGAGCTCTTAGTAGATGGCTCATTGCCTGCTGATCATTTTCTCAAGCATGAAAACAAAGCTTTAAAGGAAGAGATTCTTCTACTTCAAGCAAGAATTGACAAAAATCCAGAATTGACACGGTTTGCATTGGAAAATTTAAGACTTCTTGAGCAACTTCAAGTGTAAATCCCGTGGACGATATGTTGATTTTCTCTTTATTTTGTTTTTGGACATTTACAACTCACTTCATATATTATTTATTTCAGATTCCAGAATTTTTATGAACAAGGAGAACGAGAGACACTACTGGCTGAAAACTCAGAATTACGTGAGCAGGTTATTGAAGCATCGTCTTCTTCTTCTTATTCTTTCTTTTTGAAATGGCTCCATTGAATTTACAAAGGAAGTCTTTAATTTTGAAATTTTTGATATGCAGCTCTTGAACATGCTTGGATTCTCCTCCACCCATCAGAATCAGGTAGAAACACAAATTTGAAAATCTTTTGCAGCTTTTACTTGTTAATCCTCATTCTTCTGAGAGAGCAGGATGATTGTATTCTAGAAGAGTTGGGGGAATGCCGGAACATGAATTCCAAATTGATGAGGTATTCTTGTATCAACTTGCTTTTAGTTGCAATATTTTGGTCTCTGCAGCAGTTTAGTTTCTTTGGACACTCATTAACTTCTATAGGGAGCTAGCCAAGGAAATTCCAGCTGGTGCTTGTTTGATGCCTCCTCAAAGTTTCTCTTTGATAAATTTAACTGAAAATTTTAACTGTACTTTAGAAAAAATTGGCAAACTGCCCGAGTAGGTCGAGGTGCATGCAACAAATTTTCCTTTGTTTTCTATAAATGAAAGATCTTAGACCAAGTCTAAGATCTTAGGCAGTGTAGACTGATTATCTCAATGTTCTTTGCCAATGTTGATAATCATGCTTTCTTTTTTCAAAATTCTGTAGCTCTACAGGTCAATTTGTTTACGTATTTTGGTCCTATAACAATTTGAAACAAACATTAATATATCAAGCTTCCCCTATTCTCTTTTGCTTAAATGTCACTCATGGTTTATGCCTTCAGAGAAGTAGAAGACTTAAAAGCAGAACTGAATAAGTACTCAAGCTGTACTCAAGCTGTTTTTGATACTGTAAGGATCCTAATATATTATTTGGAATGTCTAATGAGATGGCTCAGTCCTCAGCAATAAATGGTCAAATATTTATATTCTCGCAGGTATCTATTTCTAATTTAAAGCATCCAGAGGAAATTAGACATTTGGATAAATGCTCAATGGTGAGTTTTTGCTTTTGCTTCTACTTGCTATGTAAGTTATTCGCTTATGCTTGGTGTTAAGAAACTAGAGAAGAAAAAACAAGAAAACTTAAGCTTTGAAGCTCGTATATTTGATTCATTAACAAACCTGGTTTTAAATACAAAAAAAGCTAATGATAGCAGAATACAAAGAGACTGCAAGATACTTAAAAAAGTAACAAAAAAAACAAAAAACAATTAGCATGCTTCTCTGCAGATCAAACATGCAGTGGCTACTATAACCAACTATCTAAATCAGGATAAGCAACAAAATGTATCTTGCTAGTAATTTTCAGCAGCAATTAAGACAAAGCCAAGAATATGCTTAATGTCTTTAACACTTGGGTAGTGAAAGACAAGACACCATATGTATGACCTATTGTTTTCCTTCATTTTGGTGGTTGCTTTATGTTGGTCACCTTTTAACAGGTCGAAACTACAGGCACTGAAAGTGACTCTGGAGATGAGATGGCATCTAATAGCCAGGCAATAGATGTGAGTCTTAGAAATAAACATAATGCTGTCTTAGTAATTCAGCCTAGTGATGCTCAAAAAGAGTTGATTAACGCTAGATTGCTAATTGAAGCATAAGCTACCCATCTAATTAAAGAACTGCAACATATGCAGGAGCACGATAGCCAGTACTTGGAAGTTTTAAACAAGGACGAAGATGTAAGAGAATTTACACCTAATGTTGGAAGTGATTGTCTACGGAATCTAGAAAACCAGAACACACGTCCATCCATGGAGGGCATTGAAGAAATTAACATCACTGCATTGCAAGACAAGCTGGAAAAACTGAATAAAGACCTTGAGCAGGCTAGGTTACTTAACTACAAATATCAAGAGGATCAAGTATCGCAGTTATCTCAACAGCATCAAGTTGAATTAATCCGTGAACAGGTTGAGACAGAGACAACAAGAACAATTCTCTTTTTACAGGAGGAGGTTACTGCTCTTCAATTAGAACTTAATGAGAAATTATGTTGCATGGCCCAAGAAAACATGAAACTAAGAAACAACATAGAGGGTAGAGAGGAAGAAATTAGGATGCTCTGTGGGGAGTGGGAAAGGGCAACCTTTCAACTAACAAGTTTCCTTGTAGAAGGTTCAAAATCCCTTGAAGATGCCTCGAGTCAGATCGAAAGTATTGTCTGTTCATTTCCTCAAGTAAATATTCAAATTCAAGAACATGTTGAAAGGGCTGCCAGGGCTTGCATTGACAAGGAAGAAGCAATTTTACAGCTAGAGAAAAGTTTGGAAGATACTCAGAAGATGGTGATAGAAATGGAGCTGAAGTTGAATTCTTTGAAGGAAGCAACAATAGCTTTCAATGAATTTCCAGAAACGAATGGTGGTCAAAGCATAGAAGATTCAATCAACTTAGGCATGCTGTTAAATGAGAAGATTGACATGATAAAGCTGTTAGAGAGTCAACTCAAATGCAAGGACGATCACATTTTGGAAGCTGAAAAACGTGCCGAGGCAGCATTCCTGGTGGTGAAGTGGCTATATGATCATCATATGGTTTCTCCCAGTAATGACAATGATAGAGGTATTCCCATCTCAAAGCTAGTTTATCCCGCTGTGGAAGATATCAAAGCTCAAATTGGCTTGGAAAGTTTAATTATGGAGTCTGAAAATGCTATCAATCAATCTTATGTGGATGTAGAGGTGCATATAAAAGCTCTCCAAAGAGATATCCTTGAAGCTTCTAACACATACAAGAACAGCTTTCAGGAATTAGTGAATGAAATCCAAGAGATGAGGAGTGAATTTATGGGATTAAAAGATAATTATATGGGCTTTCAGTCTTCTGTAATCAAATTGCAAGCATCGGAGGAATCACTTATGTTTTCACATTTTGAGAACCAGCAAACTCTGCATCCAATAAGAGATGAGCTTGCTAAGGTGAATGACAGGCTTAAAATCATTGAGGACTCTATTAGCAGAAAAGTAAGTGCACAAGGCTACCTGTTAACCGATGAACATTTAGCAGATGCAGACAATTGGAGTTCGGATAATTCTCTGTCAAGCTATTCCACGTTAGATTCTGATTTTTCAGATGAAATTACTAATTCCAAGAACCAATTGGGTGGATTTTCAAATACTTGCTGCTCTAAGTTTCACGGGAAGATAACTGAACAGATGGTGGACTTGAAACTTCAAATGGGCTCATTAGTTGCACCTGGGTCAGAAAATTTTCAGGGATTGTTGAAAAGGTCCCATCGGGATGAAGCAATGACTTTCTGCCTAAGAAAGGAGTTGGATTTGGCATTTGATGCTTTCAGCAAACTGTACTCTTATTTAACCCCTATTCTTGATGAGAGCAATACGGCGGATATTTCCTACCCAGGAGGTACGTTTTGTTCTGAAATATGGCCTGTTAATATTTATGACACAGTTATGCGAAGGTGAAGCTTAATCTACTATAATATTGCAGGGAGGAAGAAAAGTTTTGGGCGGGTGGAGATTGCAGAAGCCTCGGCTCTTAATAATAGGAAGGTATACATTGATTTTGGACAACAGACTTTGTGCATTTTATTCGTGGATTTTTTTTTTCCGAAGTCCAAACTAAAAAAGAAAATTTATATGTATAAATCCATAGATTCTATATGCTTTGATTGCTTTTAGAAAACTAGCAAAATCACTGACATTGAATTATATGCAACATTTTCAAATGGGTAGGTAGTTTCTGATGATAAGGTTGATCGTGCTAGCACTTTCTTATGCAAATTTGAGGAAGCTCGTGCAACAATGAAGGAAGCTGATCATATGTTGAATGCACTGCTAAAAGCAAACGAAAATGCGAAAGAATTGAATGATCAGTGGAAGCAAGCAAGCAAGCAACTGATGGTGGAGAGATCAAACTTGGTTGAAGAAAATGAGCAACTTAAGTCTTCAATATATTTGAAAGAGGAAGAGAAGAGAATACAACTAGATGATATCTGCCATTGTCTTTTAGAAGTAGCAAAGTTTATTTCAATAATTGAAGAATGTTTTCTGCAAATGCAAAAAGAAGTGGATGACAGCTATAAAGTCTTATATTCAGATCTCTTGTGCATGGGAAAAGATATTCTTCATTTCATTTGCAAGTCAAGATCATCACTAGAAGACATTTTCTCGGAGATAATGGAGAAGGAATTTGCTCATTCTGTCATGTACCAATGTGTTGTAGGAGAGATTATGCACAAAATTTCAAGCTTTAATGTGCAATCTGAGATTCATCCATTTGGACAACAAGAATGCCATATGGTGACGAATACTTCACCAAAAGTTTACAACAATGGTCAAGATGATATTGTGATTGCTAATAAGAAGGGGGAAGGGGGAGAAGAACTGGTCACAGCGTTGGAAGAGGGAGAACTGGGTCTACCATGCGATGCTATGATATATGAGAATTTGTCCTTAAAGAAAGAATTAGAAAGAAAAGAAGTTTTATTGAAGGGCTTGCAGTTTGATTTTAGTTTACTCCAAGAAGCGGCCTCAAATAGGAAGGATATAAAAGATGAAACTGAAAAGCTGATTTTAGCTTTGAGTGAAGTTCGACACGAGGTAGAGATGAAAACAAGCCAGTTTGATAATCTGCTAGTTCAGTACAAAAAGGTTGAAGGCCATCTGGCGGACGCTGAAGATGCTTTTTCCACTACACATTGTGAACTTTCCTATGCTAAGGAAAGAATAGACACGCTGTCAAACCAAAATGATGAGTTAAGAACACTTCTAAAAGATCTCTATCTGAAAAAATCTGAAGCTGAAGAACAGCTGGAAGAAAATAAGGAGGTAGTCAGAGGTCTGGAAAAGGAAATCATTCACTTAACTTCATCTATTGAGAAAAAAGTACGTTCTTCAGTTGAAGGCTTAGAGGAAGACTTAAGAAAGGCAGCTAATGAGAGAGATCAACTTCGTGAAGAAATTTGCTCATTGAATGATAAGGTTGATATGGCATATGCATCAATTGACGAAAAAGAAGCTATAGCTGTCGAATCGCGACAGGTATGTTTGAAGAAACTCATCTTTGCACAGATAAAATTGATAAATACTGAACGTAGATTTTAATTATTCTAGGAATCAGAGGCAAGTAAACTGTATGCCGAACAAAAGGAAGAGGAGGTGAAGATTTTAGAACATTCTGTTGAGGAGCTTGAATCTACCATAAACATATTGGAGAAAAAGGTCAGTTTTGTTTTTGTTACAAGGTGTTGAGGGGTATTAAATTTATCTAGAGAAAATTACACTTGCTCCCTGAGGTTTGATCTAATTCCAACTGTCCTCCCTCTTGTTTGAAAATCGAACATTTACATCTCTCAATTTGAATTCCATCAACACTTAAGTCCCTCCGTTAAATTTTCCGTTAGTATCTTAATAAATAGGACATTTTACTCCCTCTATTTTATACAAACTAAACATTTTACTCCCTATGTTTTGTAAAAATTAACACTTTAATCCTTTTTATTTTAATAAAATAAAAATTGTTGTTCTTTAATTTTCAAATTATTTCAAATTTAAAATCACAATTTTTTAAATTTTAAATGGTTACACATGTCCTTATCAATATTTCATTAATTTTACCTTCTTTTAAAGTAATTCATTTTATATATTACTTTAGTTTTAGATAATACTAATTTTAAATGGAGCA
>CATIWK010154165.1:0-15910 GCA_949634005.1 Mallotus japonicus | reverse complement strand
TTTTGAGTTTCAAATACTTATAATATTCATATAATATACTGTTTTGATTGTATCATATATGAATAATATTCAAATAATATATTGTTTTTAAGTATCATTCTTATTACTTTGCAAGCTTGTTGTGTAACAAAAATTTTAATTAATAATTTTTGTTAATTTTTAACACAATTGGACAATATAGACCTAACTTTTAATCATTTAACACAAAATACTTCCTTTTTCTATTAATTTAGACATCTTTAATCTGTAAATCAAAGAAACCTTCTTTATTTGTTCAAAAAAAAAAATTAGACCACTGACGATACTCAAAATTCTCAAAGAAAAAAAGATCTCCAATTTAATTATCAACAAATAAGATAGTACTAATTACCTCGACAATTCCATGAACATATATATAAATCACATATACAAGAATCATGGAAAAATTGATTCAAATATGAAACAAAAAAAGGGGAAAAAACAAAGAAGAAAAGGAACATGAAAATACTCAAACATTTTAGATTTCCAACATATTTCATAAATCCTATGGTTCCCAATTTCCTTCACATAATATACACACTTGAAAATATAAGAAAATATTCATTTTAATAAGTGATAAAAATAATGTACACACTTGAAAATTCTTCAAACCAACAAACATAAATAAAGCATTAACATTAGGAGGAAAATACTAATTGAAAATAATAATAAAAAAAGACATCAAACTATCATACATATATGATAGATTATAGCAATAAATAACCAATGAATAAAATGTATAAATATATATAAATCAATAACAACCAACAAATATCAATGTATAAAAATGGTAAAATTAAATACTAATATTCATAAATATTCCATCTGCTTTGGACAAGTACTTTGAAAGAAGCCATGTCAACTCCCTAAATCTTCACCCGTAGAGCAACACGTACCTACAAGTTGGTCAATTATTAATATTAGTCTTGTCACCTAATGGAACTTATAATTAAAAGCAAAATAATCTAAATTTATAATCTAGAATATAAATCAATATACATTAACCTCGGACTTATATATGTTTCACTCTTCCCTAGCACTACAAGCTATAAAATTTATAGATTGAGCGATGGTAGCTGAGAATTAGGGTGGTCCTTGACAGGTTGAGCGATGGCAATTGAGAATTGGAAAGACAAATTTTTCTATACCAAAAAAGAATCCCCTATTGTGAACATTTATCCATACATAGACCCTATAAGCAACCAGACTCTCCATTCACATTTTCAAAGATTCAACACCAAAACACACACAATCAAGTTATGCTGAGTGCACCATTAACATAAATACACTAATGCATCTATGTTGATATCATATTTGTACCATTACAAAAACCCTCCATTTCTTCAATATTATTAGCAATGCCCATCTTAAAGATTATCTAATAGTAAGTATTTGAAGTATGATTAAAACGTTTTTTAAGGGAAGCCCATTTAGCCGATTTGAATATCTTAAAAGCAGAGTTGATATCACTATTACTTTGCAAAACCTTGATTAAGCTACTTGGGTATTTTAAAAACTGAATCTTTACTTCAAAATTAGTAGTGTTTGATACGTTTTGATCAATTTTTTGGATTAATTTGGATGCAAATACAGCAAATAGTTAAAGAAATGGGAGATTTCATATTGACCCATATGGAAATTCTCTTCGAATGTGTTAAAGGAGAGAACATTAGCAGTTGCTGCTATGTTCTTTGACTAAAAGAACGCACGCATAAATCGTGCCAAAGCAGAATAAAAAGGAAAAAAGATTGATGACTAACCTGAGAAATGAAATGCGAAGGTCAGGTGATGGTGGCGGAGACGAAGGCGGAGGAGCTTAGAGAATGGTCGATGGTGGAGAAGGACAGGGTCGGTGGTGGAGGAAGAACGATGATAATGAAGAAGAAGAAGATGAAGGAGAAGAAACAGAATGAGGAAGATGCGTCCCTGAAAAATAGCAACAACAGTGTTTTTAGGGCACACGTGAAATAATTTTTAAAATAAAGGCATGCGTGTAATTTATGAATAACATGGGGTATTTGATGTTATCGGCACCTTTTTTTTGGATATTTTTGTAAAAATCCCTACTTTTTTTGTTTAATGAAAATTTTGTATGATAATTTAACACATGTTTATTAGATGACATTTTAAGGTAAATATTTTGACCTATTTTCTTACTACACATACATAAATACTAAAAAAAAAATAATAGAAAATCAGTCCATGAAAGTCCAAGATACAAAGTTCAACAACATATCAGTCCATAAAAGTCCAGTATACAAAGTTCAACAAAATAAAATAAAAGTTATTTAAGTCCATAACAATAAAATCTAAAAATTGCAACAGAACTTTCATTGAAAACTACAGCATCTTGTAGTAAGCAATCATGTACAACTTGCACCAACTGACCAAGGTTCCTTTCCAAATTGCTTGCATGAGCAAATTCAAAACATCTGAATCCAACCAAGAACAACAAATTAGCTAAAAAGTCAAACAGAATTAACATAAATCAGAAATCAAAATTAAAAGAATTAATAAAATTCAACAACATAAAGACAAATCAAAGTTGCATCAGAAGAATTAACAGAAATGAGAAATACAGCAGCAACAGAATCAATAGAAATCAAAATTGCAAAAACAGAAATAAAAAATCAGAATTAACATAAATCAAACTAAATAATTAATAAAGTTCTAAACCCAAATGAACTAAATAAAATTCTGAACCAAATGAACATAAATGCACCAGAATTCAGCATTACCAATAATAATAATAAAAAAAAAGACAAGAACAACAAGCAGCAGAACAACCAACAATAGAGTATACAGAATTATAATAGCAGTACTAGGATACGAAAATTACAACAACAAACAACAATATAATTACAGCGACAACAACAAAAGAAACTCAATATTATGGGACCAAAATGAATAATAATTTTCAATGCATAAGAATATAAATAGTTACTCATCATAAGTCATAATCTCATGTATCGATTGCTGCATTTTCCAATGGCAGACTTTTTAAGCCTACAAAACAATAAACAATTAATTAAAATAGAACAAATAATAAATTAAGTAGTAATCAAACAAAATTCAACAAATATAATACATTTTTTGAGATTTTCAAGCTCATCTAAAGTTTCTTCAACATTAATCGAGTCGGAAGATTTTTTAACCCAATCTTGACAACATATAAGTGCTTGGGCTATTTTAGGAGTCAATGAGCTCCTAAATGCATTTAAAACACATCCCCCGGTGCTGAATGCTGATTCCGAAGCCATGGTAGAAATTGGAATTGCCAACACATCCTGAGCCACTTGATTAAGATGGGAAATCTATGGCCATTTAGTTTCCACCATTCTAAAATTTCAAAATCTCCATTATCCTCTTATGTTTCTTCATTAAGATACTTCTCCACCTTTGATTTATTTAGTTTTCCACCTCTCATTTCATACTTAAACCTTTTATATTCTGATTCTACCATTCTCTTGACCACCTTAGCCAGATCTACTTCTACCTCACTTGAACCCTCAAAACTATTATTTGGCTCATTTTCATTTTCAGGAGAAATCATATTCTTATATACATTGTATAAAGAATATAAAAGCTTCTTAGCCTTAATCCCCAATTATACACCTACTTGTCCCTCATACATTTTTTAAATAGCAAATTGCACCGCACCCAATCTAACTTATGTCGAGGATCAAGTATGACTGCTATAAAAATTAATTGATTCATTTTCATAGGATCTCTCTAATATTTATCATGTTTTTGCTTCATTTTTTTAGCCATTTTTCTCAACTCCTTATCATCACCCTTTATCCATTCACCCAAAAGACGATAAACCATATAAATTTCATGGAAAAAAAGGTTGGAAGTAGTGTATAAACAACCATAAATTCTTTAAGTCAGCTCATAAAAATGCTATAAAAAGGTGATCATCCTCCTAGCGTTTTGCTAATCTTCCTTAGAAGGCACCCCATTATCTAAGTCAAGCTTAAATCCAAAGTATGGGTCTATTAAATCAAGTCAATTGAATGCTTTTTCAGATTTTTGAGATGCTTCGAACATTAAATAGGTAGAATTCCACCTAGTTGAAACATCTAAGCATAGTAAACTCTTGCTTAGAATTTTTTTCATGTTCAACACATTCCTTAAACTTTTTCAACCTAGATGGAGATTGTCTCACATAATGCACTGCAGCTCTTATTATCCATGGTAATAGTGAGTACTTTATCTATATCCCACTCATTCAAACATTTTTCAACTTTAAAACCAATATATGTAACCTTATGGCTGGAAATTAAACAAAAATTAACAATTTTCTTATGCAATTTCCATTCATTATCAATGAAATGGGTAGTGAGACATATGTAATTGATTCTTTACAAAGAGGACCATGTGTCTGTAGTGAGACAAACACTTTGATTTGTAATTTTAAACAAGTCCTTTAGCTTATTCTTTTCAGTTATGTAAAGGTCATAACAATCACATGAGATTGTCCACCTTAATGGCATTCAAAATCTAGGACAAGCTACGGATATAAAGTGTCTAAACCCCTCCCCTTCTATAAACTTAAAAGGAAGCTCATCAACAATGAACATGTAAGTTATAGCTTTTCTTACAGTATCTTGATCAAATTTCCAAGTACTAAGACTGCCCACACCCACATTTGTGCCTAATTGAAAATTCAGTTGTGTTTGCCTTGACTCTAAGCTATGAGGATGCTTTACACATACACTAATGTGATGTTTTAATGATGATGTGCCATTTTTTTTGGATCAGCAAAGAACTCCCTAGCATAATATTTGCATTTACCCATTATTCCCCTTTTTTAACTGTATATTCTACAAAATGGTCCCATACCTCAAACCTCTTTGTCATAGCTTTTCTTTTTTCCTTTGAAGTTGCACCTATGGTTGCTTGACTTGAAGGTTATGGTTGCGAGCTTCCACGTGTATTTGAACTAATTGTAGGTGTATCACTTTGATTAGACAACTGAAAAAAAATGCTCAAGCTGTAATTTTAGAATGCAAACAAATAACTATAATAATTAAAGAAGAAAATATGAGTTTCACCTACATTACAAGATGCTATTGATGATGTCGTTGTACGACCTATTAATGACACTAAAGAGAAAAAAAAAGGTAGTGTCAAAAAAATTCTGTCAAATTAATATAATTAAAATTATTTAACAAGATTTGAACATCAAAAAATTTCTCTAGCAAGTTCAAAAAATTGCATCAAACGAGTGATAAAAGTAGTGATATGAAGCAGTGCAAAAACTAGTAACATTGTTTCTTATTGGCATGTGGATGTCAATGGTTTTCATTGCTTCAACCACAGTTGATCAGCTCGCATGCTACAAATGCTCTAACATTACTTTATTCTTATCGATGCCACTTCTAGCCCAGAATCATTGCACATTATTAAAAGAGTAACTTCAACTTCAATTTCGCCAACAAAAAAAAAATACTAAAAAAAAGAAAGGAAATGAAGCAAACCATAAAAGCACAAATTCTCCACATTTTTAAAGCAAAATTTACTTCATGCAATAAATACTACAATCCATCATCACCACCATTTTGAAAGGCAAAATCACAAAAGTGCAGTGAAATTATTTGTAGCTATAAACATGGAGCTGAAATCAGGCATGCAAATGCACTGGAAAAGTAAAGTTGAATTAATTAATTAATTCAAAGAGAATACAAAGACAAAAGACAAAGACCCAACAAAAACAACTATAATCCAAAACCCGACAAAAATAAAACCCAATTCATATAAATTAATTGATTAATAAATTAGTTTACCCAGCTCCCAATTTATTAATTAAAGAAAATAAAGAACTAAAAAAGAAAAAATAACGATGTATATGACCTCAAAAAATGAAACCTAAAATCAATTGTAGCACTTGTTTTGTACTTCTCTTTCGGTAGATTTCAATTGAAGAAGAAAAATAAGGATTTGGAATAAACTATAATTGATTAGGGTAAGAAATTGGGGAAGAAAAGGATGGAGGGCTCAATTGAAGAAGAAAAAAAATAAGAATTTGGAAAAAACGATAATTGATTAGGATAAGAAATTGGGGAAGAAAATGATGGAGGGTGAAAAAAAAGAAGAAGAAAATAGCTCTAGTCTCTAGATGTTGAGGAGCGGCGCAGGAGAGAAAGTGTGCTTCTTGCATGATGGATGAAAAATTAGGGTAACTAGGTATAAAAAAATGTAGTATTGTAATTCGATTAATTCGGTTTTATTGGTTAACCAAAATTTTTGAATATAAACCGGACCGAACCACACCAAATTTCGACTTAGTTCAGTTTGGTTCAAAAAATTCAAAAATGTCAAATGAATGAACTAAACCAAACTGGGTCACTTCTATTTTCAGTTCGGTTTCCTCGAAAGGGTTGCTCACCCCCTAACTATAAGAGAATATGAAAATTGCTTTAGTGGATATGGCAAGCCTTGATAATTTCTTGCATGTAGCAAATAAAGAAAGAAATTCTTATTGAGAATAAAGAATTTCTTGATTTGGTCTTTCTTTTGTTGCAAACTATATATATATATATATTATGTCTATATCATTGTAATAATTAAAATGCAAACTATATATATTATAAGGTTAGTTACAATATGAAAGGGCACATCCTTTCAAAACAATACTTCTATTAAATATAAAAGTTTTAATTTAAAATAATTTATTTATTTTAAATAAATAAAAATTTCCAACAATCCCCCACTTGTTTAAAATAAATTAAAAATACCAACAAAAGACAAATCAATTATGTTTATGCATAAAATAATATATCTTTCGATTTGAATATTATCTTAGTATAGTAGCAGAAGATGAAATTGAATTTCATATAGCATTTTATCTTTGAACATGCTATTCCTTATGAAATCATCGGTGTTACTATACACGTAAACATTATATTCTTTATTCCACTTATATACTCGCTTAGCACTTATATGGCCATTTGCTATCTAAATTCATAGGCTTTTGTGAGAGTAACTCCTAAACTCTCAATTGAAGTGGCACCATTTCAAAACTTACATCTATGAAGTTCTTCTAGTGTTTTGTCACATTAGAAACACTTGTTCTAAAAACTAAACTTCATTGAGAGATTAAACTCATCCCTCAAACTTGTGACAACAAGTACTTTTCTTATGAAGTGCTCTCTAGATACCCTTCTCTCTATTTGAGAAAATAGTCTTCTTAGTGGTTTTGATAAGTGGGTTTTTATGTTCTTAGGTGGTTTTTTGTCATTTTTGGCCAAAAACCACCACTTCTTCCTTTCTTTCCCTTTACCTTTCTTTTTCTTTTACTGTTTTAGTTTACTAATAACAAGGATTTGAATCTAGTCTCAAATCCTTCTAGTTTTCATCTTAAGAATTAAAGGATATTGGTCTAGATCTAAAGATCTAGTGGTTTTTGAAGGTGTAGAATGCAAGCCATTTGAAGAAGATTGATCTTTAGAGGAACCCAAGAATGATGCTGAAAAATAAGCCACCGGAAGTGGAGGTGCTGCTGAAATTTATTGTTGCTAGATAGAAAAGTGGTTGCCCGGAAGTAGCTGGTTCTTAGCTGGAAGTAGATGCTTTGTGCTTCAGTCCGACGATGGGCAGTAAGGCGAGACAGTGAGACATGACTGCAAGAGGATGAGCTTGTTCTCTTCAGTTGTGGATGGAAATGGCTTAGATTTATAGACAATCTTTTTGTTTCACTTATTTTGTTTTAATGATATGTATGTTTAGTAGATTCTTAGGTGGTGTTTGTCACCTTTCAGGGCTGTTGCTCTTGTTTTTTAGGTTTTTTTATTTGAGCCATAATCATAGAAGAAATTTGTTTAAGCTGATCTATGTCCAGATTAATTTCTCTAATGACTGAAAGGTGGTTGTCCATTTTGACATCCTTAAAGGCGAGTTGAGCTAAGTTAGATTAAGCTCTTATTTTAGTGTGGATCCAGTGATTATATTCCGCCCTAGGGCATTGTCTCTATGCAATATAAAGTGCAAATTTCCAAAAAAAAAAAAACTTTTCTTAAGTTTAACTTAAGTACTTAACCATCCACTTATCAATGACTTGTTCTTACCCTTTGAACCCAAGAACTATTTATTAAATAGTAATAGGTAGGGTTGCCATCATTGGTGAATTTAACTAAGGAGTTTTAAACCTAACATAAATGAGGTTGATTTCACTAAATCTCTGATGAGAGGTTTAGTAAAATGATCAACCAAATTCTTATTTAATTTCACAAATGTGAGAGAAATTATTCCACCTTTGATTAATTTTCTCACATAGTCATGTCTAAGACTTATATGTCTTGACTTCCCATTATATATATTACAATATACTCGAGCCAGAGTAACTTGACTATCATAAAGAATTGAAATGGAACTCACATTCTTTGAAATCAATAGAATTTTTAAAAGAAAATCCCTTAACCACTCTGGTTCCTTGCCAATTTCTACTAAAGCAAGAAATTTTGACTCTATAGTCAAATGTGTTATAAGAGTTTTTTTCTTGGATTTCTAAGAAATAGCACCACCACCCAAAATAAACAGCCAACTGGTAGTGGGTTTATTTTCTCCCACACTTGATATCCAACTTATATTAGTATATCCATCCAAGATAGTAGGAAAGTTTGAATATTATAGACTTAGTTCTTTAGTTTTCCTAAGATAACCAAGAACTCTACCAATAGCCTTCCAATGTTCAACTCTAGGATTGCTAGTAAATCTGCTCAATTTACTAACTGCAAAGGCCATATTTGGTCTAGTGCATTGCAGAACATACATTAGACATCCAATAGCACTCGTATACTCAAGTTGAGCCACAACTCTTCCATCATTCTTAACTAGCTTAATACTTATATCAAATGGGGTAGTTGATTCTTTTATTTTTAAATGACTAAACTTATTTACCACTTTCTCAATGTAATGAGATTGACTCAATACATATCCCCAACTATTTCTTTTAACCTTGATACCTAAAATGGTATCCACTAGTTGAAGATCCTTCATTTGAAATGTGGAAGATAGAAACCTCTTCGTTTCTAATATACCTTCTATGGCATTGCTCACAATTAACATGTCATCAACATATAGACAAACAAGCATAATGTAATTATCAATTGATTTGACATTTATGCATTTATCTGCTATATTATGAATAAAGCCAAAAGATAAAATTGCTTCATCAATCTTTTTATGCCATTGCTTAGGTGCTTGTTTTAGTCCATATATATAAAGCTTTGACCAATTTACAAACTTTTTATTCATTTCCTAGTAAAACAAAACCTTCAGGATGTTCCAAATAGACCTCCTCATTGAGATCTCCATTTAAAAATATTGTTTTGACATCTATTTGATGAATATGTAAATTATAATTTGATGCGAAAGCAAATATAATTCGAAGAGAAGTTATTCTAGCTACAGGTGCATAAGTATCAAAATAATTGATACCTTCTTTTTGTCGAAAACCTTTAGTAAATAACCTAGCTTTGTAAGTATGCAAAGTACTATCAGTACGATGCTTTTTTCGGAACACCCACTTACGCCTAATAGGTTTAGAAGTTGGAGGTAAATCAATAATTTCCTAAGTGTGGTTAGACATTATTGAATCTATTATATATTAAATTGCATCTTTCCAAAAACTTACATCTCTCTAAGCCATAGCTTCCTTATACTTTTTGGGTCATCTTCTACTTGAAGAACAAATAAGATTGTTCTCACAACATGATTTTTATCACCTTTGATAAGGTTAAAAGAAATATGTTGAGAGTCAATCTCATCCAGTCTAAAAATTTTTTATTTTTAAACTCTAGTACTTTTTCTTATCTTACTAGGTTCTTTATCAATTTCTTGTAAACTAGATTGCTCTTCAACCCTTTAAGATGCCTCTTCTAGTGTTGGTTCACTAAATGAATTTTGAACTCCATTTTCCACGGCTAATAGATGTTCAAAAGATTCCACATCTCTCAATAATAATGTTAGATTCTAGATTTAGAAGTTTATGAGCTTTGTTATTTATGGCATAACTAACAAAAGCACACTTGATCCCTCTAGGTCCTAATTTGGTTCTTTTCAGATCATTGTTCTTATAATATGCAAGACAACCCCACACTTTGAAATACCCAATATTGGGTTTTCTTCCTTTCCATAATTCATATGGAGAAATTTGATTTTTCTTCATATGAATTCTATTCATAAAATGACATGTAGCAAGAAGAGCTTTACCTCATAAATTAAAAGGCAATTTAGCATGCAACAATAAAGCATTAACCATTTCCAAAAAAGTCTTATTTTTTTTTATTTCCACTAATCCATTTTGTTCATGGGTTCTAGGCGTTGAACATTGATGAATAATGTCATTTTCTTTACAAAATGTATTAAACTCATGTGGGAAATATTCTCCACCCCTATCACTTCTCAAAATTTTGATTTTCTTACCAAGTTGATTTTCAACTTCAGCCTTATAATTTTTAAATACATTAAAAGTCTCACTTTTATGTTTCAACAAATACACATACATGTATCTAGAAAAAATATTAATGAAAGTGATAAAATATCTATTTGTCCCTCTAGTTAACATGCCATTTAATTCACAAATATTCGAATGAATGAAATTAAGTAAATTAGTGTATGTTTCAACACTTCTAAATGGCTTTTTAATCATTTTTTACTTAACATATAATTCACATTTTTGGAAGTCATTAACGTTATAAGATATCATGTCACATTTAACCATTCTTTTCATAGAATTTAAGCCAATGTGTCCTAATCTTTGATGCCATCAAGAAATTGACTTAAGCATGTAAACAGAAACATCTCTCTTATTATTATTATTAGAAATACAAGAATTATCAACTACAGTGCACAACTTGACCATTGTATGACAAGAATAGCCCTTTTCAACAAATACACCATTTCGGGATAATATTACTTTTCCCGACTCATAAACTAATTTGATAGCCGGTTTACACATTAAATCTCCACTAGCAAGATTTCTATTCATATTAGGAACATGGAGTATATTAGTAAGAACCACTTTCTTGCCCGAAGTAAATACAAGATCAACATTTCTAATTCCATGCACTTTGGATCTGTTTTCATTTCCCATTGAAATTTCTTGTCCATTATTAACTTCTTTGTAAGTCTTAAAGAGAGATTTATCATAGCAAACGTGGACTGCAACACATGTATCAACTTGCATTAACTTCACTAATGATGGCAACATTGTCATCACTTTGATTCGAGACATTGACTATTAGATGTTAGGTTTTCCTTAACCTGCATTCTCTAACATAATGACCAAAATTTCCACAAAAAAAACAACCCTTTTTTTGGACTTCTTAAACTTTCCTTGTTCCTTTTTAGGACCAAAAAAAAAATTTCCTTGATTTTGTTTGCCTTTTATTTGATGTATTTGAAGACTTATTCACCACACTTACTTTGTTATTATTATCATAAGAATTTTCATTCTTATCTCTCACATTCGATTCCTCCTTGATTCAAAGATTTTTTATAATTCTTCTAAGGAATAATCCTTAGTATCAGGAAGAATTTTTTTCTATAACGTTTCCAAGATGAAGGCAATTTAGCAATAATTGCACCAACTTGAAAAGGTTCATGAATTAAAATCTCCACAGCCTTCAATTGATTTACTAGCACTTGTAATTCATGTACTTATAACAAAATAGGCATATCATCATTAAACTTATACTTAAAATACTTATAAATGAGAAATTTTTCGTACTTGCCTCCTCGGCTTTGTACTTGAAATCCAATTCATTCCAAATTGCCAAAGCAGATTTTTCATTTGTGTAGAGATCATTTAATCTATCGAATAAGGCATTAAGAATGTGGCCTCTACACACAATTTCATCTTCCTTCCGTTTCTTTCTTAAAGCTATCGCTGTTTCGGTATCATTACGGTTGGTGAAGGAATAGGGGAACTATTGGGATCCAAAACATGAAATACTTTTAATGTAATAAGTAAGAATTTCAATTTATCTTTCCATTGCAAAAAATTGTTCCATCAAAATGATCAAAATGAACAAAGTCTTGATTCATCAATGAAACTTTATTATTTTTCATTGTAGGATAACAAGAAAAAGATAAAAAAAAATTTCGCTTTTAGAATGTTAGAAAAATATTTGATGATGAAAATTAGAACAACAATAACAAATTGATACAAGTATTCATAACAATAAATAAAATAAACAAAAGAAAAGATAAGAAAACTTCTTTATAATTAGGCTTGAAACATGATTAATAATTGCTTTACTAAAAGCGAAATTTGTCCCTCCACTCTTTCTTGAGTTTTGCTATACGAGAATATGCAAATTGCTTTAGTGGATATGGCAAGCCTTAATAATTTCTTGAACTTAGCAAATAGTGAAAGAAATTCTTATTGAGAATAAAGAATTTCTTGATTTGATCTTTCTTTTATTGCTCTTGAAAAACTGTTTTTGTTTCTCTACTATTTATATATATTTTCTATGTATATTTTTATATCTATATCATTGTAATAATTAAAATGCAACATATATATACTATAAGGTAAGTTATATTATGAAATGACACATCCTTTCAAAACAATACTATATTAAACATAAAAGTTTTAATTTAAAATAATTAATTTATTTTAAACAAATAAAAATTTTCAACATTTACCACCCACATACATAGGATTATATCTTATTACATCAATATTTTTAACCATCCAATCAACAACTTTGTATGCTTGCCTTTGAACAAAATGAAAGAAAAATTGATTCTCCAGACTAACAATGGTTTTGATATCTTGCACCAAGGCTTGGATCTCCCATGGCCCTCTTCCTGCCTGGTGATAAATTGCTTCTATTATAAGCTTTGTGTCTGACTTAAATATAGCCCTTTTAAAACCTCTCCACTTCACTTATACAGCAATGAAAATAGCCATGGCCTCACCAACAATAGTTGATGACACAATTCTGGAGAATCAATTTTTCTTAGTGATGTTTAATGATGACCTTGTTGTGATAAGATTCGTCAATGGAGATTAGAGAATGACGAAGCCATTAAAGAACAACATAACTTTAGAAGTTGCATCACATGTTGTTGAAGACCAAATGACAAAGGAAAGACACAAAAAAAAAAAAAAACCATAAAACCTAAAACTGAAAATAAGAAAGGCCAAAATTGAAAAATAAAAATGAGACAGGCTAAAAATGATAGGAGTTGGGTCAAACATATCATTTGATGATATTTCCTCTTTTTTTTTTTTTGGCAAATTATATTATGGACCAGGGTTCCATCACATGTGTGAATTAAAAAACACGCGCTTTTTTTAATAACATTTTTGGTTTTTGAAAGTTTTGTGTGTGTTTGTTATGATAAATTCTTCTTCTTCTTGTCACACATGGTCAATTCCTTCTTCTTCTTCTTATTCTCTGTTGTTCTTCGATTCTAATCCTTTTTTTTTGTGATCTTTGATTGCTTATTTGTTGCTTTTATTGTTTGCTTCTTTAGCTTTCAGTTTTTGATTCAAACTCTATTGTTTGAATCTGTGATTTCTGTGTTTTTTTTCTCAATTTTGTGTGTGTTTATTTGTTTATTCATCATAATTTTATATAATGTTCATGAAATTTATAAAGTACAGATTATCGTAAATAACTTGTAGGCAAATACTAATGAACCTGTAAGTAAATACTAATGAACCTATAGGTAAATACTAATGAACCTACACTTCATTCTTAATTAACCTACACTTCATTTTTTAATAAACCTATAAGCAAATACGAATGAATCTGTAGGCAAATACAAATGAATCTGTAGGCAAATACAAATGAACCTATAGGCAAATACTAATGAACCTGTGCATAAGTAGGCAAAATAGTAATGAACCTGCAGGCAAATACTAATGAACCTACAATTCATAATGAGCCTTCATGATTTAATTAATGAACTTATACTATTTGACTAATAAACCTATTTTAGAGTAATGAACTTGAGTATTAAGAAATGAACATTCATTGTTTAACTAATGAACGTATACTATTTAATTAATGAACCTATATATAATTATGAAGCTGGGTATTTGAAGTGATGAATGTATAGTTGATAACTAATGAACTTCAATGTTTTAACTAATAAACCTATAGTGGATAAGTAATGACCCTTTAACATTTGATAAATGAACATATAGTATTTGACTGATGAACTTATAGGCACGCATTTTTTATGGTTGTCACACGTGTTGTGGACCCCTGATCCATATTACAATATGGATAAGGGTCCATAGTATAAGAATTTTTTTTTAAACACTCCAATGAGGTGAAATTGGACTTGTATTTTTATTTATTTAGGGAAAAAAATTCTCTAATTTTTTTTTCTTGGAGGCTACCTTAATTTTTATAGAGAAATTTACAGAATTAGACCCATTTTCTATCTTATTTTCAGTCCATTACCCTACCTTTTGTTTTAATTACGCATGTACCCTTTTATGTTTTCAAGTGTACCCTATTTTAATTTTTTCTTTCAAGCGTGCCCATTTTCACTTCTTCTATTCTTCTCCGATTCTATCCATTTCTCGTCGTTTTCTTCCTTATTTTTGCGATGTTCTTCTTCTAGTGATGTGGTTTCGTGTTTAAATGGTTTCTTTTGTTTACAATTATTTTTTGAAATTTTAAACGACGCCATTTTGTTTTAATTTTTTATAGTTTCTTATGTTTGTTATAAAATGGTAGAAACTCGTTTGGCTTCTTCTAAATCAGTTGATAAATCAGGAAAATTTGCTTGTTTTGATAGTGATTTTGCGAAGGGAAAAGAGTGTGAAGTCGAAATGGATAGAAAGAGTGTTTGCAAGAGTGTGAAAAAGGGAAAAAAACCAGAACTTGAATCTGGTTCTACTAAATCTTCTGGTAAAGATAAACATGCAGCGGATGATAATGTTGATGATGAAAATATGGTTAAGAAAATGGAAGCAACAATAGAAGATGAAGGGGGTGCTAAGAAGAAAACGAAATCTAGTTCTAAAGGGAAATCCAAATATGTTTTTACTAAATCCCCTTCTAAAAAAAGGAGGGGTTCTAAAAATGTTGATTTCGTTGAAGAGAGATTAAGGAAGAGGACTAAAGTTACTATTAATGAGCCCTTTGAAACTGATGCTTTGAAGGTATGTATATTCTTCTTTAATAATATTTTTTGGATATTATTCGTATTTTATTTGAATTTGATTTTTCATGTTTAGGGTTTTTGTTGTTACTATTTAAATATTTTGTATATTCTTCGTATTTTATTTAATTTTTTTTGCATATTATTCGTATATTTTTTTGGTGCTTCTGTTTTTTATTTTTTAACGTGTATATATATATATATATATAAAAGATTAGGAGCCATTGATTCACCACGAAGATTATTTCAGTTCTAAAGTGGGTTGTTGTTTGAGTTTTAATGTTATTGATAACATTAAAAACACTTTTGACGAAGAACAGTTGGCTATGTTCAAGTCTACATATTTTGGGTATTTTCTTAATCTTCCAAAATTTAAAGTACAGTGTCAATTAATTCACTTTTTATTGCTAAGGGAATTGAGGCAGTCAAATGTGAGAGAGTCTTGGTTTGATATTTGTGGTGTTAAAATGAAATTTGGTTTGGATGAATTTGCATTGGTTAGTGGTCTAAATTGTGTTCATGATTCAAAGAATATCGGTGTTCACTGTGATGATAATTTTCTGATTGAGAAATATTTTGATGGTGTGGGTAGGATCACTAAGCAGTCAATTCAAGATTGTTTTAATGCAAAAAGATGGGAGAATAATGATGACTGTTTAAATATTTCTATTTTGTATTTTATTGAGGTTTTTTTGTTTTCTTCTATTATGAATATAAGAGTTTCTAGAAAAAATTTGGACCTTGTTGCTATGGGCTT